>CAUYQG010033800.1:0-11024 GCA_963574415.1 Tarsius wallacei | reverse complement strand
TTTGTTGGTTCATCTACTTTTAAAGTATTTTCCCTTTGTGCATGAATGTGTACATGAGGGTTTGAGCTGCATTCCCCCAATTTTTTTCCTTTTCTTTTCCTGTTTCTTTCTTTTGTTTGTTGTTTTCTATTTATGTGTATATGGCAATGATTGAGTGTTCACCTTTTAATTTCGTTGTTGTTGGATTTCTTTTGCTCTTTTGTTCTTCTGTTTTTCAATTTTTAATTTATAATGTATTTTTTAATTTTTAAAATTGTTTTGAATGTTTGTTGGTTCATCTACTTTTAAAGTATTTTCCCTTTGTGCATGAATGTGTACATGAGGGTTTGAGCTGCATTCCCCCAATTTTTTTCCTTTTTCCTTTTCTTTTCCTGTTTCTTTCTTTTGTTTGTTGTTTTCTATTTATGTGTATATGGCAATGATTGAGTGTTCACCTTTTAATTTTGTTGTTGTTGGATTTCTTTTGCTCTTTTGTTCTTCTGTTTTTCAATTTTTAATTTTAATATTTTAAGGTGTGTGTCAATATATGTTTGAAGGTTCAGTCTGAATTCCTTTTTTTCCCTTTTTCCAGTCATTCTGTTTTTCTTCTCTACTCACTTTTTGTGCTAGGTGTGTGTGTTCAGTTTTGGGGGTTTTCTTTTTGTTGTTGTTGTTTCTTTTGTTTCATTTTGTTATTATTCTGGTTTGTTTTGGAAAGTGGGAGTGTGTCTGTGTGTGTGTGTGTGTGTGTGTGTGTGAGTGTGTGTTCAATTGTTTTTTGCATTTGTTTCTGCTTTGCATCATCATATAGAGTGGTGGTGGGGAATGGGTCTCAGGCAACACATACCACAATTAATGAACACTGCAATTGGCAAGGAGTTTCTGAATCCTAGCACCCCATACCCTACCTTATTTGACTTTCAAAAACTACAAGAGACAACAAAGCTTCCCACCCACAGTCCTATTTCAAAATATAATACATCCAGATCCCAGATCAGGGAAGAATAGAGGGCTGAGCAAATATCAGAAGGGAGAGCCTTTCTCACTGACATTGAATAACAGAACTAAAGAGAAAAGCAAGAGATCTGTCACAAACGAGGAAAAACCAAAGGAAGACCACAGGCAATTTCAAGTGTAACAAAGAGAAAACTCCTGAAAAATCAGATCTCAGAGCCCAAAATATGAAAGTCACCAATGACTGGCCCCAGAATATGACAGGGATTAGGAAATGGATGGAAAGAGTGAATAAGACTCAAGAAAGACAAGATGCAAACTGAAAAAGCTGGTAACAGAGATTTTGGCCATAAAAAAAATCTGCCCTCTTGTGGCAGGCTCTGTAATTGTTCCACTAATCTGGTCACTCCTAAGAGCATCCACCTCTTTCACTCTCCTCCCAGTGTCCAGAGCAGAGAAGGAGGAGGGGCAGTGGAGGTGGGTGGGGCTGCAGTCCTCCCCTTCCACTCTCATATGATCAGAGACATCCCCTCTGGTGGGGAGGTGCGGGATTGTCTCTTCCGCAGGTATGGACTTGAGGGTGGTGCCCCAGGCAAGCCTATCCTGGAATGGAGTTTTCCTATTGCAACTGACATCCAGGCTCCACCTTCGTTTGTCCCTCAGTTGTGGTCCAGCTATGTGGGTCTAGTGTTCAGAGGATTGTTGGGGAGGAGGGGTTTTGGGTCAGCCCCAGACTTACCACTGATCTCTTTGGAGCTATTCCTCATCTTTTTCTGGCCACACCCTTTGTCTCACCACTGGATCAGGGGAGGGGTTGGGGCACCCGGGACTCAGAATTTGTCAGGTCCCTCTGAAGTCTGTGTTTTCAGGATATTCCTTCTGGGTCATGATCAACCCTGAAAGGTTGATCCGCAAGTCACAGAGATAAGGTCTGTTGCTCCATGGTGAGCAAGTTGGAGCACATTCCTGCCCCACCTTAAAGATGGTGGCAGGGTGCCTCTCTTGTCCTCTTTAGTGGGACTCTGTCTCTAGGCTCCCTCTGCAGCCTCTGCTGCCAGTGTCCAGCCAAGCTGTGAAGTGGTGAGGCAAAGCCTAGAGCCAGCAATCTCTCCTGCTACAGTGGTGAGGCAGAGCCTGGGGCAATAGTCTTTTCCCACTGCTTCTTCACAGGAAAACTTTTGTCCTTTTAAAAAACAATGGCACTCAGCTTCTGTGACCTGGGAAGAGCCAGGGACCAAGCAGAGCTGCTGCAGCACCTGTTGTACCAGGGACCTGCCCACTTGCTCACAAGCCCCCACTTAGTCTCTCCCAGCATTTTCTTCCCAGGAAGGGTTTTGTTGATTTTTTAAAAATGGCACTGGCTTCTGCATCCTGGATTCACTAGGGTCCAAATTGAGCAGCTGCAGCACCAGCTGCTACACCAAGAGAACCCTGGCTGCTAGCTCCCTACTTCTCACTCAGTCAGCCACTCACATGTCCACTCACACACCAGCACGTAAATAAAATTTTCCAAACACTCATTCACTCACACCGGGACTTGCATAGTCTGACTGGCTTGGCTGCCATCTTCCTGAGGAACTCTAAAAATTTTTTGCACAAAATGTTGATATGGAGTTTATTCTATCTTCACAAAAATACTTGAAAATTATTTATGAGTTTTAACATTAATTTTTCCCAAGGTTCTTCTTCTTCTTCTTTTTTTTTTTTTTACTAAAGTACCTTTTAGCTTGACTGATGCTTTTAATTAAATATTTGTTTTCTGTTTCATAATTACTGATGCAATATTTATTATTTCTGTTACTCTATTTTGTGGAGTTCATTTAGAATTCCTTCCTTTAACTTTTTTGATGGATCTTTGCCTCATAATTGTTGGTTTAAATTTCTTTGAATATAAGCATTTAAAGTCACAAACATTATTGAGTGGTGTTTTAAAGTACACATTTTATATTCTGTATCTGGCAATTTTATTGTCTGTATTATTTGAAATTCTTAGTGGTCTAAATCTTCTATTTCTTGTTTTTGCTATCTCTTGCTAATTGGTTGAGTTTTGTTTATCTGCTTGTTTGTTTGTTGTGCTTTCTTATTTATTACATTATTTCATATTGCAAGCTCGTGGTTTGTGAAACTGTATCTGATATTCCTGCCAGGCCTGTTGCAAAATGTCTCCTATGAGAAAAAAAAAGGCAGGGCTTTGCCTAATGACAATTAAACTAGTTTGCAACTTATAATAGAGCACTAAAAGCTAGACATGCAACCATGACTAAATTCTTGCCTTCAAGGTATTCACAGCAAGAACTGGTATAGCAGCAATAGCATTAAACTCTTAGTGTCATATTCATTCTCATCCGTATTTCCAGTCTTTCCCCCTTCTACTCTTCCTATGTTTGTTTGTTTGTTTGTTTATTTATCCCTGATACCTGTTTTTTCCACACTGCTACCTAATCTGTCTATTAAGAAAATGTGTTTTTTTCCCTTAACCCTTCTTTAGATATAAGGAATGTAAGAAAGGAGAATGAATTGAGAGAAAATTGCCTATAGTAAAAAATGGAAGGTGAACAAATGGCAAAGACCATATCTACTGGGTACTGAAAGAGTTGTTAGAGAAAGAGGAGCAGGGGCAGTTAACAGAATGAGAGCTGGAGAGCAGCTGTACTAAGATACTGTCTAGAGGAAAGGGGCCTTTAAAGAGTCTCTCATCTGAGTTACAGATTGAATCCCATTTATGTTCCTGGAGTCGCAAGTAAAGATTCTAATTATAATTTCATGTATTTGTTCACCAACTACTGACTAAGTGCATGTTTCATGGTTGGCACCTTTCAAGTCAAGAAGGATACAGCAGCAGACAAAACAGGCAAAGACCTCACTCCTTGCTCCCTCCAGTATTTACATATTATAGAAAATTGATTTTAAAAAGAATAGATAGTTATATAATATATTTGATTTGTATGAGTGTTACAATGGAAATAAAGCAGATTAAGGGAGAAATAAGGGAGAGAGGGGTGTTCTTTTATGTGTGGTGATCAGGTAAAGCTTCTGTGGTAAGGTGACTTTTGAGAGTAGACCATAATAAAGTTGCTGGATTTTGTTTCCAAGAAGGAGATGTTGAGCAAGGACTAAGTTACACAGAAGTCCAAGTACTATTGAGGTTACAGTGACAGTAGAGATAATCTCAGGGTCCCTTGGGAGAACAAATGCAGGTCATTAAACCAAGCTTGGCTTAGTAAGTTTATGAAAGACTGCCATGAGAGTGACCAAAATCTCAACGATAATAAAAGAATTAGTCAGAGGAGACAGAAAAAATGTGCTCAGAGAAAATAGTGTGGTTGGAGGCATAAAAGAACATGGAATAGCAGACTGTAAGTCACTTGGTTTGCTCTAGCCTGTAAAATATTTTTTCTTTTCTTTTCTTTTTTTTTTTGTAAAGACAAGGTCTCACTATGTTGCCCAGGCTGGTCTCAAATTCCTGGGCTCAAGCAATCTTCCTGTCTTGGCCTCTCAAAAGGCTGGGATTACAGGCATGAGCCACAGTGCCTGGCCTAGCATGTAGGATTATAATGGTGATTAGGATGAGAGATGCAAGCTGACGAAAGACAAAAGTATTCTTGTGATGAGCTAGGTAGTCTGGATACTACTCTGAGGCAAGTAGGGGTGGGGAAAAAAATGAGATGATTTTGAAGAAGGGAGTAACAAGGTGTATGTTATGTGTTAGAAAGATCATTCTATATGTTGGATATTTATAGAGAATGAATTGCAAGGAGTAAGATTGGAGTCTAAGAAACTAGTTAAATTGCTGTATTTATCTAAACATAGATGTTATTCTTAAATATGATTGAATACAAATGTCTACCTTGAATATGGAAATTCTCCCATGAGCTTGGTGATACATATACATTTGACCACCTTAGCCTTTTCTCAGGTAGGACTCAAGTCATTCATTCAACATATATATTTATTAAATATTTTTGTACCTATTATGTGCCAGGCATTTTTCTAGGAACTTATAATATAGCAGAAAATAAAGTCAATGCAATACAATAAAAATGTGTTATGAGACATCTAGTTATATTGCTATTGTTTTCAAGTTAATCCCTGCTTATCGCTTTCTGTTTATATTGGATCTACCCTTGATGGTGTTGTTTTCCTCTGGACATGTTATTAAACCATTTATATCATCAGTAAACATAATGATCATAAGTGTCCTCTCTGGTTTCAGTGCACATGACCAGCCTTTTATTGTAACTCATAAAATTTAATAGTTATAAGACAGGACTAGTTGCCTCCTTCTAGATTTTACTGCATCCATCATAATTAAACTCACGTTAGTATTTAGAAGTTCAATACCATTGTCTTTAATTGCATCAGTGTTCTCCTATGTTTTTCAATATTACAAAAGAGTCTTGGTTACAGGTTATCTAAATCATCAGTTTGTTATAAAGAAAGCTGCTGCTTGGCCTACTGCTTGGCCTACCTTTACAACTTTTCCCCAATAGTTTGGCTTTGTCTATACCCTTCTCCTTTAAAGCACATCATTAAAGTTTGCTTGACAAACCTCTTCATACTATTTTTTCTTTAGATTGTTTGGCAGTGAATTGAGTTCTTACACAAAACATTTTAACCACACATTGTACAATTTTCTAACTTTCTTAAATGTGTAAAAGCTTCACCTCCATAGCACTCTTAATTCCGCACTTTTGGCAATTACTTTATATTGTGACTGAGAGTCAATTCTAAAACCATCACTTGTCCCTTCTTTTGAATGCAGAGGATACCATTATAGATCTACCCTGCAAAGAGATTATTAACCACCTCTCCTGTTCACTAGCTGATCAGTCAATAGTTGACACATAAAGAGAGGAAGCTCAACAGATTTTATTCCTTATTCTCCCTATACTTGAAACAAAGTGACATGCATTTTGTATTGCAGGAGGAGCATCCTTAATTTTATGCTACTATGTATACCTATGCCAGTTAACCCAAGCTTTAGAAAGAAAATTTCTGTGTATTATGAAGTCTCACTAGATATAAACAGAAGAGACTATGTGGTTTAAAAAAAGCATAGATTTTAGAGTTTTATCATTACAGTTTATTACTGATTTTGTCATTTCCTAAGAGTATTAAATTGGGCCACTAACATTTCTTTTTTTTTTTTTTTTTTTTTTGAGTTGGTGTCTCACTCTGTCGCTCAGGTTGGAGTGACATGGCATGCTCACAGCCACCCCAGTGTTGACGTGCTGGGCTCCAGCAATCCTTCTGCCTCAGCCTTCGAAGTAGCCGGAACTACAGGTGCGCCCTTCTGCACCCTGGCTAGTTTTTTTGGCAACTCATATTTCTAAATCAAACTTACCACATTTATAAAGTAAAGATAATTATATCTTTATATCATGCTTCAAGTTATGAATTAAGGTTTTTTCCAAAAAAAAAATTTTCTTACCAATTCTCAAGAGTCAATGTGCCGTTTATAATTTAATTATCAACTTCCAAAACAATTGTCTTGGGTTAGGATTTAGAATTGCATTCAATTTGTAGATTAATACTTTTCCTTTCACTTAGGATCAAAATTTATTTCTCTACCATTCAAGGCCTTCGTGTCTCTTTTCTGAATCTTTTGGTCAATTTTTGGTTGAGATACATTCTGACTATCCCTTGAGGGCACTGATAGACATGGAGGCAGCCACATGCTGGCTGTTTTGTTTTGTTCAATATCTTGACTGTGAAAGGTAGAATAGGTTTTCTTCTTGCTTTTCATTGTTTTATCTTTAATATTTATCTTTCTCCTCCCTCAAAACTATTCTCTTTGTGGCAGTGTAAATTCTACCTCCCTCTTACTCATTTAAAACATTAAAATCTAGCACATACTCTTCACTATTATTTACAACATCATTCCTGCAATAATGGTTTAATTATGAAAATGGCCTAAAAAATCTGTTTTTTCTTATTTTCATGAGCTTTGTAATGTGACTTTGCAAATACTCCTAAAGAGGAGCTAGTCTATTTTTCCACACCGTGAACTTAGGCTAAACTTTGTAACTTTGTTCACATACTATGGTAGAAGTGACACTGTATTCTTTCTGAGCCTAGGTCTCAAAGAGCTTTGCACACTCCCCCTCTCTCTTGGATTGCTCTGACAACAGAACTTGCCTAATATTGGCTGCTGAAAGATGAGACACCATGGAGCAGAGCCAAGTAAGCTCTGTAGTCCCATCTGAGGCCCTGAACCTCTGAGAGAACCCAGCCAAGAACATCAAAGCCAATCTGCAACTGACCCACAGCTGTTCGCAGATGTATGAGTAAACCTGCCAATACCAGTTCAGATCGGCAGAACAGCCAACATGATCCACAACTGATGAGCAAAAATAAATTTATATTAATATAAGAAACTGAGATCTGGTGATTTTTACTCAGTATTATTGTGCCAATAAGTAAGTGATGCAAGAACTGGTTGTAAGGAAATGGAAATTTCAAAAAGTTATGATATACAAATAGAATAACAAAGCTAATAAAGATTATATTCAGAAACTGGGTCCTTGATTACTCTACAGTAATACCATATCTCTTAACAGTCTATGAACCTATTGATAAGGGCCCCACAAACATACTAGTCAGTCTGGCCAACTCCATTTCACAATTCTTCATTCATGACCTAAGTCCCAGGCATATACCTCAGGAACTGAAAATTTTGAAATAAAAGTTTGCATTTCAGGCCATTGCTTTACTAAACTCTGGTGTGGCCATGTGCTTTTTGAGCTATGACTGCTGCCATATTTTCTTAAGCTTTGGTCCCGCTTGGTCCTCTGTCCTACCTAATTCGATTTCTAAATAAACTACATTTTCCAATCTAAAAAAAATTGCATCTTGTATAGAAAATGAGATGTGAGGGAACATTACAAGGATGGTTTTAAGATGCCTGAAACTGGTGTGCCATGGATGCTTTTATGATGCTTGGTGTCCCAGGATGTGAGTTCCTGGGACATTCTACGGACTTCTTTCTGAAACATATCCTAATAAGCTGTACTTACTCCACAGGTACACTTTCCTTAGCCAGTTCTACACACCAGGAATGAAAACATCAAGTGATTTCCACAGACAGTCACAGAAAAGGCTTAAACTGAGTCAGAGAAGAATTTTTTTCAGTTTTCAGAATAATTTTGATTATTTTAGCAGCGTACTGTACTTGATCTCAATCTTGAAATAATGAATATTCTTCTTGAGGTTTGCCATCTGGGCAATCAAGGTGGAGCTCCTGAAATACATTCTCACAAAATTGAAATCTGTTAAAATCTATCCAAAATACATTCTTCCTTTGGCTTGTGGCAAAGGAAATATGTTAGAAACACAATTTGGTCAATTTGCAATGTAGTGGTTCCCCTACCTGACATGAAGGACTTAAAATGTCTTTGGCCTCAAAGCACAAACACGACACATATAATGATGAATGCACACATGTGCGCGAAGTAGGAAGGCGTCACCATGACAGTCACTGTGCTAACTTGAGCCTGCATGAATGTAAACTTGAGATGTCTTTCAATCAGTTTCTATAGAATAACACAGGCACAAATATGCTTTTTCTTTTAGTAATGGCAACATAGAATTAAGATGTAAATTGATTTCATTCTTTTGAAAACAATCTGCTAATATGTTCTTTAAAAGCATGAGCTTTAAAATGAGTAAAATAAGACAGAACTCCAGCTTTTCTGCTAGTTGATCTCGTGATCTTAGGGCAGGTTATGGAGTAACTCAAAAAGCTGTGTCGATGACTTCTGAAAAATGGAAGTTATATTGTTTACCTCAGTGTTTGGGATATACTTTTTGCAGGAATATCTAACTATCAATTACATCTCAGTGCCTTTGCAAAGAGTTTGTACTCAGTCAATTCCTTTCCTCTGTTTCAGATACCTTAAATCCTTTTTTGTATTGTAGGCACATTTTCATTCTCTTTATATTCACATTATTTTACACCAAGACCTATATCAATCCCCACCTAACCTATAAACTTCACTCAAATGTTTTTGATTGGTCTCCATTTTGATTCTAACATATATACTGCCTAATTAAACTTTCAACCATACACATTTTGACAAAATTCCTTTTATTATATCCTAAATATTTCATTTTCAATAGCTCTTTTTTTCTTAAAATATTGACAAAAATTTAAGGAATAAGAACTCTCTCAGTTCTATTACAAACTGCCTATCACAGTATCAGCAATAGGGTTGAAAAAATATATTTTTATTACTAATGTCAGTTAATTGAGCCTCAGTACATTCTTTAAAAGTCTGGGAGTCCTTGTTCTGTTGTAAATTTAATCATTTTATTTTAGAGTACAAGAACCATTTTGAATCTGAAAAATTTCTTCCTAATTATTTAAAAGGTAAAGTATACTTTTATAGTACTATATTTCTGTCCAGTCATTCATGAATTCTTTTTATTGTTTTTTAGTGAAGTAAAATTCACCATTTTAATCATTACACAATATTCAATTCTGTGGTTTTGTACATTCACTATACTTGGCAACCATCACTGTTGTCTATTTCCAGAACAGTTTCTTCATGCCAACAAGAAACCCATACCCATTAGCAGTCACTCTGCAATTCTTCCCACCCCTCAGCCCATGGAAACCCAATAATCTACTTTCTGTCTGTATGGATTTTTTCATTCTTGACATTTTATATAAATGTAATCATACCACATGTGAAATTTTATATTTGGCTTTTAAAAAATAGCATGCGTTCAAGGTTTATCCATTAGTAGCATGTATCAGTACTTCATTTTTAAAATTTGCTTTTATGGCTGAATAATATTCTGTTGTCTGGCTATGTCACATTCTGTTTACCTATTCCTCAGTGGATGGCCTCTTTACACTTTTTGGCTATTGTGAATAATGTCGCTAGGGACATTTATGTAGAATTTGTGCACAATTTTTTGTTTAGACACCTGAGTTCAACTCTCTGAAGAATATATTTAGGAGTGGATTTAGCAGATTATGTATATTTACAGATTATTATGGTCATGCTATGTCTAAATTTCTGAGGCATTATGAAGGTTTTTTACACAGGGGTTAGATCATTTTATCCTATCAGCAGTGTATAAATATTCCAGCTTCTCCATGTTTTCATCAACACTTAGAAATATCTGACTTTTGATTCTGGCCATCCTACTGGATATGAAGTGATATCTCATTGAGGTTTTGATTTATACTTCCCTAATAACTAATGATGTTGGGCATCTTTTTATGTTCTTAATAACACTTGTATATCTTCTTTGGTAAAATATCTATTGAAGTCCATTGTGCATTTTTAAATTGAGTATTTGTACGGTCCAGCAATACCTCTCCTGGGAATATACCTGGAGATACATAAATCATTCTACCAAGCCGGGTTCAGTGGCTCAGCCTGTAATCCCACACCTTGGGAGACTGAGATGAGTGGATTGCCTGAGCCCGTGGGTTCGAGACCCGTCTGGGCAACTTGGTGAGGCCTCATCTCTACAATACATAAAAAATTAGCCGGTTGTGGTAGCACGCACCTGTAGTTCCAGCTACTTGGAAGGCTGAGGCAGAAGGATCACCGGAGCCCAGCAGGTCGAGGCTGCGGTGGCCGGGAGTGGCCACTGCACTCCAGTCTGGGCGACAGAGTGAGACTCCAACTTAAAAAAAAAAAAATCATTCTACCAAAAAGATACCTGTACATACAAGTTTATAGCTGCATTATTCACAATAGCAAAAATATGGAATCCGTCCCACTGCCCTTCAAAAGTAGACTGGCTAAAGAAAATGTGGTACATACACATGATGGAATATTACACAGCCACAAAGAAGAACAAAATCTGGAATTCACAGTAAATTGAATAGAGTTGGTGAATATCATACTTAGTGATCTATCACAGAAACAAAGAATTGAATACTGAACATCTCCACTTATAAATGGGACCTGAACATTAATCACATTAGCAAATGGTGGAATGGGCAATCACAGGACACTGCCTGGAGCAGGGGGAGTGGTACTTGGTCCTAAACTAGGGGAAATGAGTGCCAGTTGGAGGTTCAAATTTCACCTGCACTCAGTCTGCTTGTGTAACTAATCCTGACTTGTACC
>CAUYQG010033792.1:0-10990 GCA_963574415.1 Tarsius wallacei | reverse complement strand
GGCAATGTGAGTCTCTGTCTAGAGAATGGCTGAAGTAATAGGATCCTTTTTCTCTGCTCTTTGGATCCCTGAGCAATCGACTATGATGATCTGGGGTAGTGTGATAGCGTGAGCCTCCTGGGGATCAGCTGCCCAGCTGGGAGCTCTACTCGGGGCTCCAGAGCTCCAGATTTCAGAGCCCCAAAGCTCCCAAGGGCAGGCGGTGAGCGGCAGAGGTGGCCCCGCGCCGCTCCCAGTGTACTTCAGTCAGAGGTGGAATCAGTGCCTCCGAGGGGTGGGTGCCCAGAGCCTCCTAGGGTGACCGGAGGCTCAGTCTGGGATCAATGCAGTCAGGGATGGAGCTGAGACCCGAACCTTCCCACCCGCGAGGGAGCAGCCCGGGACGCAATAGCCAGCCCTGCTTGGGACCGGGGGTCCCTGAGCCTCAGACCAATGCATCCAGTTGTGGGCAGTGGGGTAGGGGAAGGAGGGCAAGAGACTTTTTGGGGAACTCACATTCAGAGAATCTCACAGTTCCGCCTGTGTTGCCGCCATCTTGACTGCAAAATCCTAAGTCCTATTTAATATTTTTTAACATTTTAAATAGCATAGCATTATGATGATATTATCTAAGACCACATCTATGTATTTTTTATTTCTCCCTGTCACTATCCATCTCTTTTAAAATATGAAAATGGCCGGGCTCGGTGGCTCAGCCTGTAATCCCGCGCCTTTGGGAGGCTGAGGTGAGTGGATTGCCTGAGCCCATGGGTTTGAGACCCGCCTGGGCAGGCGAGACCTCATCTCTACAATAAGTCAAAAAAATTAGCCGGGCATGGTAGCGCATGCCTGTAGTTCCGGCTACTCAGAAGGCTGAGGCGGAAGGATCGCAGGAGCCCAGCAGGTCGAGGCTGCGGTGGCCGGGAGCGGCCACTGCACTCCAGTCTGGGCGACGGAGTGAGACGCCAACTCAAAAAAAAAAAAAAAAAGAAAATGATGTAGAGATTGGTGTATTATCAGGTTTAAAGTGGTTTTAAATCATTTTGTTTATTTTCTGCTTAAAATTCTTATAACAAGCATGTTTCTGTTTTTAGAAAGACAATAAAGTGATTTCTTTAATCAGAAGGAAAAAGAGAGAAGTCATGTGAGTTAAATTCTCATTTTTCATATGGTACTAGATTAGGTTTAAAGTTATTAACTATTATCTAGAAATAGAGAAATCACTACTAGAGAACCTCTTTAAAAAGTTGCATGTTAATGACAAGGCATAGAATTGGATTATTGTTCTTTATTATTACTGTAGTAGCATCTGATTTTTGTTACCATGTACAACTGTTTAATTTCTATTTCTACCAAGAAACTGAAAACACATACACACACACACACACACACACACACACACACACAAGCTTATGTATATAATATAGTATATATAAGCTACTAAGTATGCACTCACACACATAGGATCTTCAAAAAGTTCATGGAAAATTCATATTATGAAAAAACTGAATTTATTTTTAAGATGGTACCAAGTTAATAAACTCACACTAACTCGTTAAAACACGACTGAATAGGATCCTAAGGATAAGGCATCAGTTTGAAAGGAGCACCTGTCAGGGAAACATACATTCTGCTAAATTGAAGCAAGAACAAACATCAAAATTTATGGCAAAGCTTGGGTAGAAGAATGGTAAAATCACTGATGTGTTATACAAAGCATAAGGTGACAGTTCCCCCAAAGAAATCAGCAGTTAAAAAATAGAAAGGAAAGAGACCACGTAGAAGATGAGGCCCCCAGTGGCAGACCATCCACATCAATTTACATTTAAAAAATCGTATTTACTAATTGAAGAGGACCAGTGATTAATAGCAGAAACAATGACCAACACTGTATACATCTCATTTAGTTCAGTTTACACAATTCTAGCTGAAAATTAAAGTTGAACAAACTTCTCACTCTATGTGTGTCAAAATAACTGCAGACAAATGTAGAGTTTTTGATGGAAATTGTAAGCAGGTAGGATCGAGATCCTGAAGCATTTCTTTGAAGGTTTAACAGGAATTGAAACATCACTTTACCAGTAGGATCCTGAAGACAAAGCATAATCAGAGTGATGACAACATCAACAAGGGTACCCACACTTTACCTGTAAGATCACCACATATGTACATAACCCTTATTTGTACCCCACATTTTAAAAATAAAATAATTATATATTTAAAAAAGAAACAAGTGAGCTGACATACAGTCTCCCTGTAAAAAAAGAAAGAGGTGGAAGTGGTTTAGTCAAAGCAAGAGTGAAGAAGTCAAAAGCAAAGATCATAGCAACAGTTTTTTGGGATGCTCAAGGCATTTTGCTCGCTGACTTTCTGGAGTGCCAAAGAATGATAACATCTGCTTATTAGGAGACTTTTGAGAAAGTTAGCCACAGCTTGAGCAGAAAAACATCTGGGAAAGCTTCCCTCAAGAATCCTTCTCTGGCACTACAGTGCTCCAGCTCATTCAAACAAGGACAATTTTGCAAAAGCTTTGATGGGAAATCATTAGGCATTCACCTGACAGTTCTGATTTGGCTTTTTCTGACTTCTTTTTGTTTTCTAATCTTAAAAAATATTTAAAAGCTACCAGTTTTTTTTCAGTTAATAATGTAACAAAAGACTACGTTGACATGGTTGTTTTCAGAACCCTCAGAGTCTTAAAGATGGACTGAATAGGTGGTATTATTACTTACAAAAGTGTCTTGAACTTGATGAAACTTATGTTGAGAATTAAAGTCTAAATTTTTATCTTTTAATTTTATTTTTTCCATAAACTTTTGAAGTCCTTTGTATATACAGTATGTATAATAAAGTATACATTATTTTGATATAGTAATTACTGATTTGATTACATGTATATCATTAAATATACATTCATAAATATATGGATTTCAGAATCCCATTTGAAATTTTGTCAACATTTAAACTAACATTCATTCTGTTTGGTAGCATTTATGCATGTGTTTAGTGAATTTACATACCGTATATTTAATACTTTATGAAATTCCTACAATGTATATCACAGCTTGCATTTTGACTAATTGATGATTCCCTCTTCCTAGTTTCTTGTTGAGTGTGATTTAGATGTTTTTCAAAAAGAAGTACATAGTGCAGGATGATTAGCACAGGTCCCAAGTTGGAGAGAAGTCATCATTCACTATAAGTGAGACTACAGCACTGCAATATTCAAGAGTGACAGAGGTATGAGAAAAAGAACAATATTTGTAGCAGAGGCAGTCACAAGGGGTGCAATTTCCCAACAGCCATGCCTACTATAACATAATGTTTTCTTACTGATCACCACTCTAATGCCGTTTATCCATTAGTCCCAGCTAAGAATGACATAAAAGCCCACGTCCTCCTGACTTCAGGGTAACTAGTAAGCATGCTTTATCTCATTGTTTCAAAACCTCATGAAAGGGCAATTAATAAGATCTTTCCCCTGGAAGAGTAGAGTAAAATACGACTTTTAAAATGTGATGGTGATATTAAAAGCTTCTGTTTGGGTTGAAAGATGAGGTTACTAAGAAATCCATAGTGTCTCTGATTGCCCTTTCCCCTTATCTGAGCTTATTGGGACAAAGTGATCAGCAAACCAGCAACATAAAAATAAAATTATGATGCTCAAGTTTGCAAGCCTAGAATATTCTGTCACAAATAGAGATTTAAGAATAGTATATTGTGTGTAGGCTATTTTGTGAGCAAAGTACCATCTCAATGAGGCTACATAAGGAAATTTGGTCAAATGGCTCTGATTTTATTATAGCATCAAATAAGAGTAATAGTTAGCTGTTAGTTAGAGAGTCTTACTATCTTAATCTTTTTTCTGTTAGTATGAGTTGCTCCTAATTAATTCTACTGGCTAAGAGAAATTCTTCTCTCTCTCCCTTCTTTTCTTTCTCCCTCTCCTCCTCTCTCTCCTGGTATTCCTCCTCCTCCTCTTTCTTCTCCACCTCATCCTCTTCCTTTTCTCCTCTTCCTTCTTCTCTACCTCCTCCTCCTTTCTTTCTTTCAAACTTTTTACTTTAGAACTATATACAGTGTACAGTGCTTTAAAATTAATTAATTTACACAGTACTTTACTACCCTCTGCTTTAATCTGAAATTATTTTTGTCCCATGCACCATCTACATAATTTTCACAGAGTTGCCATGTCAATAAAATATATCTACTAAAACTGACCACAGTTGATTGTTCTCCAGGGGAAGCAATCTGACTCATGAATGGAAATGATAGTCATCTCCAGTTATATTTGTAAAGGGAATCTAAAAAAAAAAAAGCCCACCTCTCACACTTTCTGGGTGAACTGACTGCAAAATGTTCATGTGGGAACGATCTGTAGCCATGTCTTTCACATAGTTTAAAGAAAGATTCATTTAATGGAACATGAAGCAATTTTAAAGAGAAAAGTGGTAAAAGTAGAAAGGAAGAAGTGGCAATTTCAAATGCCTATAACCAATGTTCTTAATTTCCAACTCCATTACAATTATTTTTAGAATATGTTTTTATGTTTGTTTAAACAATTTCAAGTAAAATCTCTGTTATTTGCAAGCAAAATAATCCATATTAATACAATAGATAGATGCATAATTGTTTACTCAAGAATAAGACCTTAGAAGATGATTATAAAAGTACCAGCTAAATGTTCAAAACCATGTCTCCCCATGAGAGTTAAAAAATCCTCAATTAAATAAAGAAAATAAAAGTTAATGAAAATCATTGTAGCTATTAAGATATACCTGGGTGTCATAGCTCAGGTTCCCAGAAAATAGTCTTAGAGGCATAGATTTGTATGCAGGTTGTTTATTGAGGATTATTCTCAAGGACAGTATTTATAAATAAGAGGAAGCATGCTGGGATCAGACAGTAGTTGATCTGTGACACCATTGCAATATAGGCTTCAGCACATCTTAGAGTAAGTTGAAATTCTGAAGCAGGGATAGCTTTCAAAGATGCCTCCAATTGAGGCAGGAGGGGTTGTAATACCCTCCTATCAGTCAGTTATTAAATGTATGTAGGGTCTTTGGACTGAGTGTAATTCTTGTGTAAGGATTTGCTCTGAGCTATTAGTAGGCAAATACTCCAGGTTGATGAGGTAATTAGTACCTACCTCTTAAGGCAGTAAGTTTTGGAAAGCATACCAGAACACCCACTACATTAGAAAAAGTGGCTTTTTCCAGTCTCTATTTAATTTGTATTAAACTCATAATTTTAAGAAGACGTTAATTAGTGATACGTTTTCCCCATATGACTCTATGCCTAGTATAGTAAAACGTGAAGGAGCAGAGTGGTGATGAAAAAGCAACACTTAACCAAATTAAAAAATATATATATATATATATATACATATATATATATAGGGGAGACCTGGAAAAAATAGAATTTACTTATAAAAAATGGTGTATTTATTTTTAAATGTTTAAACTTCAGTCACCTTCAAAGTATTCTCCATTTCATGCAAAACACCATTGAGAAGCTTTTTCCACTGCTCAAAGCAGCTTTTGAACTAGTCAATTTTGATGGCTTTTAGTGCTTCTGCCATTTTTTTGTTTCACCTCTGCCACATTGGAAAAATGTTTCCCTTTGAGGTCTTTTTTATCTGGAGAAACAAAAAAAAAAAGTTGCTCAGGGTGACATCAGGTGAATGAGGATGGGGAACGGGGGTTCTTGCCATTTGGGGTCAAAAACTTATGAACACTCAGCATGGTGTGGGCAGTTGGGCTTGTAAATTACTCATGATGAAATGTGCAAACTCACTGAAACAATCTCCCAAAAAATTCACTGAAGCCAAACGCAGTCTCTCATAACAACACTAACTGGTACATTGATACCGATGGATTCCTAAGACAATTACCCAGCAGGGAAAGCCTGTTCTACAAAAGCCCGCCCTCCAAAAAATAATTTTGTTTTTATGGGGAGGTCCCCCTTTGTATATTTTCACGTTTGTATTTAAGAAACAGGGATAAAATGTGTAAGGATAGTGAGAGTTTGTGAATTGGCAAATATTTGGTATATCTCATGTCAAATTAATTGATTCTATCTGACTCTAGGGATAACTTAATTTCTTAAGAGATGTAGGGATGTAATTTTAAGTAAGGGACATTTCATGGTGTATAGGTATTTACTGTTGCTTATTTGATTGTACTAGCACACATAATAGTGTGTATGTGAAGAGAGAAGTAGTGGCCAGAATTGAAGTTGTGTTATCCATGTTCTACAATATTTTCTAGACTCAATTCATCACCTAGCCCAGTCCTGCAACAGAGAAACAGCATATTATTAAATGCAAATATGATTTCTCCCCTGAGAGTTTCAATACCTTGCAGTTATTAAACATAAAAAAATTGACTGAAAGGACAATGAGTTTCCATTTTTTGCATCAGATGCACATGCTCTGTGATGAGGAAATTATTACACCTTCTACTATAATAATTTCTTAGAATATTCGCTGGGTACCCTCAACTGAACATTTTTCACTGACATTCTCCGCTGAATAGCATGACTTTAAGATTCCATATTATTCAAAAACCAAATAGCATAGAAACACTTCTTCAGAACCATAAGGTCACTGCGCAAAAATTTTTCTTACCAGCATATTGGCTATGGTTGAAGCACAGTGATAGAAAACAACATTTGCAAAGCATTTGAATGTACTACAAGAGTTCCAGCCCAGAGTCCCTGGACCTCTAAGCTTTGCAAAATTACTCATAAAAATCTAAGCTATTCTCAATATTTTTATAAAACTAAGTTGCAGTTATTTAGTATTTCGTCAACTAGAGGTGTATTTTTCTTGAATTCAGGGATTAATTAACTGCTTTTAGTATCTAATTTTCTCTGATGATCAAATATATTTTAAAGCATTGTTCTGTTTATCATTTGTGCTTTTACAGTATTGTTATTATTATTAACTAAAAGTCAAGAAAAATTTTTCTAGTCAAAATTATACTTTGATAGAAATGACATTTTAAAACTTAAGACCTGGGGGAAAATAATAGAAACTACTTGTTTAAAAAGTTTAATAATTGTTTATTTAAAGAAAAGACTTTGAAGTCTGGAAAATAGAGTTATAATCCTGTGCATGCTACTAAGTGACTGTGATTGTGAAGGTCACAAAAATATCTGATCCTCTGTTAAACTGGATAATAAGATAAGTCAACTTGAAAAATCTCTCAACTCTAATGTTCCTTGACATTTCATTGTCTTTCTACATTCTAGTACCTCCCTCTGACCCCAGGTGGAATGGAGAGAAGATAACATAACACTTATGCACTTTCATACATTTCAAGGGAACACTTATTGTGACAAGAATGAATGCCCATCTTCCATCCATTCAGCTTCATTTATCCACATAGCAAGCATTTTTCAGTACCTGCTAATTATAATTTGACCTGCTAGATTCTAGGAATAAAACAAAATTCTATTTTAAGATAATTATAGTCCAGTAAGAGTTAGATGTGCTTATTTCAATAAAAGTACCAGGGATTGTAGCATGATTATCAAAAATGAAAGCTTATGCAATGTTCAGAAAAAGCCAAGAGGCACAGTTGACTAACTCTAGAGTGAATGCTTTGTAAATATTGAGGATAGTGCCCAAATTTCTGAAGCAAACTTTCTTGCCTAAGATCCCAATGGCATTTTCCTTCAGAAGAAATATGAGATTCCCCAGTTTGAGTTCCCAGTATAAAATTTCCTTAATCTCCAATTCCTGTAGATTATCCACAGTAAATATGCAAATGTTTGTGGGATTTCATTTTACTTTTTTATCTATGTATATCAAAAATATTTGTAGCAAAATCAAATCACAAATAAGGAAAGATGAATAATGTGTTTTACATTTTGAATAATTAGTTTCTGAGTATTTTATTTTAAACTTTTGAGAAGTAATTTTGGATGATTACTTTTTTTGAGTTTTTTAAAAATTTTATTTTAAAGAGGTGGGGTGCAATTCAGAGTTAGGTATACAAATGTTCATTTTTCAGGTACCCTTGTTGATGAAAATGTATGTATTTGGGAACAATATGGAGTATAACGTTAATGGGCAAGTCAACCTGCTTCCATTAATTGTCTTTTTTATCTCTTACATGCTTTTTTTTTGTACAAGCTTCTCAAAACAAAAGCCCCAGTGCATATCAACTCTGATAAGCAGTGCTGAAGTTTCTATAATCATCCGTTTTTTGGAATTCAGTTAGCGCTCAGCCAGTTTGCCCAACTACATAACATTATGTTGTTCTGAAGTCTATCTTGAGCAGCATTCTAAGTTCTTCAAAAAAGCTGTTACTATAAATAAATGCAACAGTATTACCTGGCAACAGGTAAGATATCATTTTATTTTAAGGAACACATTGATTTTAAGAATGTAGATGAAGCCAAAATGTATTATGTAAAAGTTCTTGAAAAAATTTATTATTTTTATAAAGATGTTGTATCTTTGTGTCGATCCAAGAAAGTTAAAGCTGGTGTGTAATTCTAAATATTTCAGTTTGTGTATATATATATGTATATATATACATATATATATACTTGTTTTTATTTATTATTATTTTTTTAATTGCAAGCACTCTACTTGGTGTTTCACAAGAAAAAATGTTATTCTTATGCAGGCACAGAAAGACAAATATCACATGTTCTCTCTCATATTTGGGAGCTAAATATGCTGATCTCATGGAAGTAGACAGTAGAATGGTGGTTACCAGAGACTGGGAAGGATATGGGAGGGAGGAAAGAAAAGGGGTTGGTTAGTGGGAACAAAAATACAGTTAAATAGAAGGAATAAGTTCTAGTGTTCAATAGCACACTAGGATGACTATAATTAGCAATAATTTATTGTATGTCTCAAAATAAAAGATTTCTAATGTGCTCAACAAAAAGAAACAATCATGTTTGAGGTAATGAATATCCCAATTACCCCAATTTGAGAATTGCATATTGTATGCATGTATCAAAATATCATACGTACCCTATAGATTTTTAATATATATATGTGTGTGTGTGCATGTATTAATAAAGCTAATAACTACATGCAAAGTTATTCTAAAGATATCTGCTTTTGCATGAACCTCTGATGATGTGTCATTGAATCTATAGTCTATGCCTAAGCTATGGATTTATCTTAAAATCTAAAGATGGTTTCTCACTTTGTACTCCTCCTAACATCATCCAGTCCCATGACTTTATTGGCCATCTATAATAGATGATTTCCAAGCTTTTATCTCTATCACAGCACTTATCATATGAAAGCATTCAATGCAATGTAGACTGTGGCTTTTTTCACTTTACCACTTTTATGTCTAAGAGGCATAAAAAAATTTTTATTTATTAAAACCTGAACTTCTTATAGCCATGTACAGATGTATACAAATATACACATGCACTGACCAAACCTCAGCTTGTACAATGTTCTTTATGTCAGTATCATGGTCACTAAAACATTAAAATTATAAAATGAATACATGATTGTTGTAAAAATTATAACAGATTAAAAAATATAAAAAAAATTTTCCTGTTATTCAACAACCAAATACTCATAGTATTTTCATGGATTTCCTTTAAAGTTTAATCAATTTTAAAGAGCACTTTCTTTGTCTTATATTATTTCTTAGATGTGGCATTTTCTTATTTTATAGATGCAATATATTTTCTTTTTTTTTTTTCAGTTGGAGTCTTATTCTATCACCTAGCTGGAGTGCAGTGGCACACTCATGGCCACCACAGCGTCGACCTGCCAGGCTCCAGCGATCCTTCTACCTCAGCCTTCCAAATAGCCGGAACTACAGTCGTGAGCTACCATGCCAGGCTAATTTTTTATTTATTATAGAAACGAGGTCTCGCCAAGTTCCCCAGGCTGGTCCTGAACCTGCAGGCTTAGACAATCCACTAGTCTTGGCCTCCCAAAGTGCTGGGATGACAGGCTGAGCCACCAAGCCTGATTGCAATATATTTTCAAAGCTTTCTGAATACACGAATCATACATTGTACTTGAATTTTTGTACTTTTCTATCTCTTTACATTTCATAAGTTTCCTAAAGTAACCTATAATCTGGCTTTAATTTTATATTTAAGAAGAAGGTAATAAAATGACTAAAGATAATCCCTACCTTAAATACAATAGACAGGAAATCAGTTATTAAGCACAACAGAGATGCTACTAGGTCATAGGTAGCCTTTGGGCAAATTTGGAAAAGAAAAACCTTTCTTGGGTAGACGCAGTCCTGGTTCACAGCTTGGGAAGCAATGCAAGATATACTTTATCTTCCCCTTGCCATCTTGTCTAGACATCAGCAGGGTACAAAGTGCACCGTGTACACTATGGCCCTAAAGCTGTAGAAACCCGAAACGCTAGATTGACAAGATGCCAACATTAGTTTTAACTGTTCCCCTTCACCAGGATATTTAATTAAATTTCATTACTAAAGAAATCTCTGAGTTTTGTTCTATGTTGAGGAGTTGGGTCAAGTCATTCTGTTCCGAAGAGTAGTAGGAGAGTCAAATCATTAACGAAACCAACATCACCTAGTTTTCAGTCCCTTTCTTTGATCTGCCAGGAATGGCATCTGTGTCTGTAGGTCTGGAAACTCTTCAGGCTTCTGCCAGACAGATCAGCCCGATTCTTCTCCGAGTGTTCATCTAAGAAGTTGCTTTCTTTCTTTTCTTTCTTTCTTTTTTTTTTGTTTATTTATTATAAAGATGTGGGGTAAAATTCAAGGTTAGGTACACAAACATTAATCATGCAGGTACCCTTATTGATAAGGTATGCCCCTCCCTCCCCTAACAGTTTCCCTCAACTGCCAATCCCACCCCCCTCCCCTGACAGTTTTCCACTACTGCCAATCGCTTTCTTACAGCATTATAATTGTTCAACAGCTTATGAGTGAGAACATGTGGAACTCAGTTCTTTGTTTCTGTGATCAATAACTGAGTATGATCAACACCAAATCCATCCAAGTTGCTGCAGAGTTAGTATATTTGTCCTTCT
>CAUYQG010033785.1:0-21927 GCA_963574415.1 Tarsius wallacei | reverse complement strand
AGTGGATTGCCTGAGCCCGTGGGTTCAAGGCCTGCCTGGGCAACTTGGCGAGACCTCATCTCTACAATAAATCAAAAATTAGCCGGGCCTGGTAGCGTGCGCCTGTAGTTCCAGCTACTTGGAAGGCTGAGGCGGAAGGATCGCTGGAGCCCAGCAGGTTGAGGCTGCGGTGGCCGGGAGCAGCCACTGCACTCCAGTCTGGGTTACAGAGTGAGACTCCAACTAAAAACAAACAAACAAAGAAAAACATTTGAGTCTGTAGGTAGTAAAACAGATTGCCCTACCCAGTGTGGATAGGCCTCGCCCAATCAGTTGAGCACCTGAACAGAACCAAAGGGTTGAGCCTTCCATAAGGAAGGGAGAATGCCTCTTTCCTGACTGCCTTTGAGCCGGGACATTAGTTTTTCCACTCTTCAGACTCACACTGACAAATCGGTTCTTCTTGGGCTGTGAGCTTGCCAACATGTAGACTGGAGCTGTACCACCGGGTCTTCTGGGTCTCCAGGGTATACCAATAGCAAATCTTGGGACTTGTCAGCCTCCATAACTGCATGAGCCAGTCTTATAATAAGATGGTTGCTCTCTATATTTACATTCAGTTGATCCTGTTTCTTTGGAGAGCCTTGACTAACACACAGATGCCAAGTCCTTACCAAGACCTCCAGGGCCTTGTATAATCAGACCCCATGATTACCTCTCCTCTATCTTCTTCTTTTCCCCTTCAGATACTTTGTTCCCACAATGCTGTCCTCACATAAACCAAACGTGCTTCCACCTCAGGACCACTGCACCGGCTGTTCCCTCTGCCTGGAAAGCTCTACTGTATAGCTCGCTCCTTCACTTCCTAAGGTCTCTCTCAGCTCTCTGATGTCTTATGAGAGAGGACCACCTTACCACACACCCCTGCCCCTTATAAAATAGCAACCCGCCCCCACATGGCGTTCCTAAGTCTTCTTCCTCTGCTTTAGTTTTCCCTGGCATGCTCATGACGGCCTGATATACTGAATACTTGTTTACTGACTTTTCCCACGCTAAAATAATTCAGACAAAATAAGCCCACAGAGGCACATAATGTATTAGTGATAAGTGCTATAAAGAAAAGTAAGTAGGGGAGGAGAATAGAGCCCAAGAAGGCGTTGTTTCCAACAGGGTTGTTGGGAAAGGCCTTCCTGAGGACATAAATGGAGACAGAGTCTAGGTGAGGTGAGGGAGAATGGGCTGAAATAGGAAAGAGAAGTTATAAATAGGGTGCCCCACCCACATCTCCTTGTCCTTTTTTTGAGTCAGAGTCACTGTCACCCAGACTAGAGTGCAGTGGCAGGATCACAGCCTCCGCCTCCTGGGTTCAGGAGACCCTCCCACCTCAGCCTCTCTAGCAGCTAGCACGAAAGTCGCGTGCCACCATGCTCAGCGAAATTTTTTGTATTTTTTGTAGAAGCGAGATCTCGCTATGTGGCCCAGGTTGGTCTCGAACTCCCAGGCTCAAGTAATCCTCCCACCTTACCGGGGTGAGCCACTGCGCCCGGCCCTTGTCATTTTTTATTCAGGTAATGTCAGTGGTATCCTTCTGGGAGGACCCACCACTCTCCTGAAGGCTTCCCTCAGGCTGCACGTAGGGAAGGCCAGAGGCAGGGGGTGGGGGAAGGAGGATTCAATGCCTGGGAGCAGCCCTCAGCCAATGAGCACAAGGAGTTAGAGAGTAAAGACCCCAGCCTCCTCATCCCTCCTAAGGGACCACTCTGAGTCGTGTTCAGAACTACCTCCCAGAGTCCCCAGTGAGACTGAGCCCACAAGCCCATGGGGTTACCTGCGACAAAGCACCCGGGCACTGGCTTCTTTCCTTTCTGTACCTGCTGGTGCTTCCTGGGCTCGCCGCCCCTGCACTCATTCGCACCGAAATCCTCATCTCAGAACGCAGCCCAAGACAGAGGAGCGCTCACCTGGTTCCCCGGGCTCCTCAGCCTTAAGACAGAGAGCTTGTGGGAGAGACACACGGTGGGGGGAAGGAGGCCTGCTTGCTCTGTGCAGGGTGGGCTGCAGGCACAGGCAGGGAGGCACTGCAGCTGTCTGGGGTGAGGGTTTGTGAGCCGAGCATCTTACACCGCCCCGCACAAAACAGAGTGTGCCATTCAAATCAGGTCGAGGTCCTGGAGGGAGAGAGCAGCCTGCCGCACAGACCTGGTGGTGAATTTGCAGAGGCAGATTAACTCAATCTGCATACTAAACAGCATGTAAATTTCGTTATTTCAACCCACAAGTTTAGACACGTCCATAAGAATAAAAATTTATGACAGTGATAAGTTGGCATAAATAAACTAGTCCAGGCAAAATATGCTAAAAGGGCTATGGAAATTCTCCAGATCAAGTGACTGGTGCCAGCCCAGCCCTCAGTGACTCCTGGCCCTGGGGGTACTGTTTGCTGCCTCCAGTCACTGCAGGGAGAGGAGACGAATGGTCAGTGCTCATGTGCAGATGTGGCAACTCTAGTCCCTGTGGAGAGAGCCCTGCCTTTGGAGGGGTCACCCCCAGAAGGTAGAGTAGAAATCACTCCAGGATACATCTGTTCAATAATAGTAAATAATAATAATGGTTAATATTTTGAGGACTTAGTATGTGCCTAGCTTACTTCACAGCCCTCTATGTGCCTTACTTATATAATACTTACAATCATACTTACTGATGTATCCCATTTTAATGTGAAGAAACAGGCTCAGAGGCCAGGCATGATGGCTCACGCCTGGAATACCAGCACTTTGGGAGTCTGATGTGGGAGGATTGTTTGAGCCCAGGAGTTCGAGACCAGCCTGGAAAGCATAGCGAGACCTTGTCTCTACAAAAAATTTTTTTTTTAATTGGCCAGGTGTTGTGGTGGGTGCCTGTAGTCCCAGCTACTCGGGAGGCTGAGATGGAAGGATCGCCTGAGCCCAGGAGGCTGAGGTTGCAGTGAACTGTGATCATGTCACTGCACTCCAGCCTGGATGACAAAATAAGGTCCCAACTCAAAAAAAAGAAAAAGGAAGGCAGAAACTGAGGCTCAGAGGTTATGCATGCCATAGGTAGTAGGACTGGACCCGGGCAGCATGACCCCAGAGCCTGAGAACTTACCCATAATGCTCTACTGCCTCTATTGAATGACACACTGAAAAGAACCTTGGGAGTAATTTATTTCAACTTTCTCATCTTACAGATGAGAAAACAAAGGCCAAAAGGACACCGTGACTTGCCCAAGGTTATGCAGCTGGTAAAAGACAGAGTCAAGATTCTGGCTTAGAATTTCAGATAGCACAGTCAAAGTTCTTTCAAGTGTCCCCGACATCTCATCCCTGTTGTCACTTGCAGAGATCTGGGAAGACACAAGGGACAGGAGTCAGGTGGGGCTACCAGTCTTTACTCCTGTGTGACCCTGAGACCCATGTGGAGAAGGTCTGTCTTCAGTAGACTTGCACAGGGCAGAACAGGGGAAGTCCAGCTTCTGCTCTCAGAAGGGTTCTTTCACAGCCAGAAAGAACTGCCCTGCCTATCTGGGGTGACAGAACTCAGCAGAATATATACCCTCATTTCTGTGGCTAGGCCCCCACTTCCAAGTGTCTCGACTGTCACTTGGCTAAATCATCACAGTTCCTAAGAGCCAGACATTCTTGGCCAGGGTTCATTCTTTTCCAAGCGATCAACTCAAACTTCAACCAGCTAAGCCAAAGAGGAGGCTCCTGGAAGGACTGGGAAGCCAGGGTGGAGTGGGCCGAGTTCAAGAGCAACATGGCAGGGTCCAGGGACTCCAACAGTGTCTTCAGGACGTGGTGTCTCTGCCTGTGCTCTCTCTGCCATGAGCCATGCACTCAGGAAGGTAGGTGCTCTCCACACAGTGGGAGAGAGAACAGCCCCAGGCCTGCATTCTGGGGACCAACCATGCAGCAGGGAGAGAGACTCCCTCTCCCAGGGCCCACGCACCAAGTCCTTTGATTCATTCAGCAAGATGTAGGGAGCACCTGTTGTGATCAGGCGCCAGGGATGCAGGATACAGCAAATCCTATGCCTGTGGGGAATAGAACACTCTGTTAGAAAAAGGGTAGGGAGCAAATAAAGAACAAGATAAGTAGGTAAAGTATAGTGTGTGCTATACGGTGATAATTGCAAGGAAAATCAAGCAGGGGTGAGAGCTAGGAGCGCCAGGTGGAACTTATCAGATTGGAGATGGGGGTAGGGAAGAGCTGACTCACGAAAGCAGCATGTGAGACAGCTGGAGGGGGCACAAGGGGGAGCGATGCAGGAATCTGAAGAAAGGGCATTTCAGGGAAAAGGAACAGCCTGGTGCAAAAACCTGAAAGGACCAGTGTCACTAGAGCAGAGTGAGAGGGAGAAGTGGAGAGAACAGGGCCAGAGAAGTAATGGGCGGGGTGGGGGCACATTTTATGTGTGGCCTTCCGGAGAGAGAGATGGGTTGTCACCGAAGGGTTTACAGCAGAGGAAGTGACCTGACTTGCGTTTTTAAAGGCTTCCTCTGGCTGCTGCCTTAAGAACCGACTGTAGGGGGCGTGACTGGAAGACAGAAGACGATTGCAATAATCCAGGGAGACGGATGGTAATGGCTTCCACTAGAGTGGAACAGTGATAAGAGATCCCTGCTTTGAAATGGAGCTAAAAGGACTTAATGATGGATTGGATATGGACTGACAGAAAGGTGTCAAGAATGACTCCAAGATGTCTAGGCTGAGCAACAGGAATGATGGAATTCTCCTCAACTGAGATGAAGACGGCTAGAAAGTCAGGCTTAAGAGGTGGGGGGACAATCAGGGCAATGCCACTGATTCCTGTAGGGTCCCATGCCCACATCAAGATGGATCCCTGCTCAAAAGGGATGAGGCTATCTGACTGGCCAGCCTGTGTCACGTGCCCCTCTAAGGTGAGAGGCGGAGCTTCGTGACTGACAGACAGCCCCATGGGATGGGAAAGCCATTATTTCTCAAAGGGAATGTTGCTGGGTGTGTCTTCCACACAGAGAGAAACAAGACAGGGAAGGCAGGTGGCTTAACCAAAGTCACACAATTTCTAGGAAATAGAAAACTTCTCCCCTCCCCCTGCTTGTCCACTTCCACAAGGTCTGGCTGACCACAGGCTGAGTCCTGTCCCCTGATATCGGTAAAAGCCTGCATGGTACACACTGAAATGAGGCCAGGTTGGCAAAATACACCCAAAGGCACCAGACAGGGCATCACCAGTCAGACGCGGTTGGCCTCCCTGAATGCTCAGGGGCTGGCACAGTGCCAGGCATGCAGGAAGTGCTCCAGAAATGTTTGCTGAATGAATAAACAAATCAACGGAAGCACCCCTGAGCTAAAAAACAAAAACAGGGGTCTTTTGCTCAACTTCTTGCAGAGATAGACGCCATGGTCCTACTCTGACTCGTCCCCTGCCTACCACGCTTTCCCCCCAGACCTCTTTGGATGAAGTCTGTAGACACACAGGACCACCTGTTTTCCTTCCTCAGTGGAGGGGAAGGACCTGGAGCTGGGGTGCTGAGAGCACAGGCGGCTACTTTCTGCTCAGATGCTTGTGGCTTTGGTTTGAGGGAGTGGGAAGCTGAGCAGCAGAACATGACCACCCCAGCCACACACCCCCTCACACTCCCTGTGGCTTGCAGAAGCTTCCCATCCCTAGCTCAGGGTCTACCACAGGCTCTGGGTACATCCAGGCCTGCCCAGCTGCTAAGGCTCTTCCAGGAGGTGGGAAGGAAGGAGGGGAAGGCTGGGAAGGAGGGAGAGAGAGAAGCATTGCCTGGTGCCTAGAACCAGACAGGGGCCTCTAAAACTTGGTGTATATCAAGAGAGCAGGGAGACAGCCCACAGAATGGGAAAAAATATTTGCCAACTGTCTATCTGACAAAGGCCTGACATCTAGGATCTACAAGGAACTCAATCGCGCAGAAAGGAAAAAAAACAAACAGCCCCTGTAAAAAGTGGGCAAAAGACATGAACAGACACTTCTCAGAAGAAGATATATGGGCAGCCAACAGACACATGAAAAAGGGCTCAGCCTCATTCGTCATCAGAGAAATGCAAATCAAAACCACATTGAGATACCACCCAACCCCAGTAAGAATGGCCATCATTAATAAAACAAAGAACAACAGATGCTGATGAGGATGTGGAGGAAAAGGAACGCTTCTACACTGCTGGTGGAAATGCAACTGGTGCAGCCTCTTTGGAAGACAGTGTGGCGATTCCTGAAAGAACTAGAAATTGACCTTCCATATGACCCAGCAATTCCCCTATTGGGAATATACCCAAAGGAACTCAGATCATTCTACCAAAAAGATACCTGCACACACGTTTGTTGCAGCTCTGTTCACAATAGCAAAAACATGGAACCAACCATGTTGCCCATCGAAGCTGGACTGGATAAAGAAAATGTGATACATATACACAATGGAATATTATACAGCCATAAACGAGGACAATTTTATGGACTTCGCAGCAACTTGGATGGATTTGGAGTCAATCATACTCAGTGATCTATCACAGAAACAAAGAACAGAGTGCCATATGCTCTCACTCATAAGCGGACCTTGAACAATTATAATACTATAAGAAAGTTTTTGGCAGTAATGGGAAACTGTCGGGGGAGAGGTGGTGGGATTGGCAGTTGAGGGAAACTGCTAGGGGAGGGAGGGGCACACCTCATCGGCAAGGGTACCTGCATAATCAATGTGTGTATACCTAACCCTGAATTGTACCCCACATCTTTATAATAAAAAATAATAATAAATATATAAATAAAACTTGGTGTGTAGATGGCAGGAGAGAGAAAAGAATGAGAAGGAGAAAGGGGGGAAGGGAGAGATTGGTTCCCCAAATCAGGCCAAGCCCTCAGGCTCTGGCTACTCCTGTCTGCACTGGAATCATCCTCCTCCAAAAGAGAAACTAAAGGCCTTTGGCCAGGGGTCAGTGGGAATGGACAGGAGAGACAGAAAGGGCCATGTCCTGACCCTTCCTCCCATCCTTTCTTCACCCTTCTGGTCCCAGGAAGCTGACCCTAGAGGACTGTCACCCTGGCTGCACATCCAGGAGGGTTTGTCAGGGTGAGGCATTGGCAGAGTTCAGAGGGCGGGAGGAGAGAAAGATTGAGGCCATTCTTCCATCTGCCCTGACTGCTTCAGGGCCATGTCTCTGGCTCCAGCCCTCCATGACTGTAGCTCCTGCAGGGTGGTCTCCTTTACACGGGTGCTCTGGGGCACTGTTCCCTGCCTCCATCTCTCCAGCCTTAGTCCCTGGGTGCCTCACCACTCCGTGTGCCTTCTGTTAACACTGCCCACATCTCTGTAAATCATCTCTTGGTGAGGGTCTCTTCCTTGGAACGCATTTTCTTTGGGGAGTCCTGGCTGAGACAGGCCCCAAGCCTCCTCCTGCATGTTCACCACATAACTCCAGTCAGGATGGCCATCATCAATAATTCAAAAAACAACAGATGCTGGAGAGTGTGCGGGGAAAAAGGAACGCTTCTACACTGTTGGTAGGAGTGTAAACTAGTGCAGCCTCTGTGGAAAACAGTGTGGCAGCAATCTAAAATCGACCTTCCGTCTGACCCAGCAATCCGCCTTCTGGGAATATACCCAGAGGAACTCAAATCATTGCATAAAAAAGATACCTGCACACTCATGTTTATTGCAGCACTATTCACAACAGCAAAAACATGAAACCAACTGTGCTGTCCATCAGAAGTGGACTGGATTTTTCAAAATGTGATACATATACATGATGGACTACTACACAGCCATAAAGAAGGACAAAATTATGGATTTTTGCGGCAACTTAGATGGATTTAGAATCTATCACACTCAATGATCTATCACAGAAACAAAGAATGCGTACCACATGTTCTCATGCATAAGCGGACCCTGAACATTTACCATAATACTGTAAGAAGGGGGTTGGCAGTAGCAGGACACTGCCAGGGCAGGAAGAACACAACATCAGTAAGGGGACCTGATCTCAAACCGGGCGAAGTGAAGACAAAAGGGAGACCCAAAGTTTACCTGTATGATGACCACTTATCTACCTAAACCTGAATTGCATCCTGCATCTTTAAAATAAACAAATTTTAAAAGAAAAAGAAATCCTGAGAGCTTATCCTCATAACCCAGCACCACACGGTGACCAGGGGGCAGCTCCACTTCTCCAGAATGTGGTTACTAAAAGTCTACTCTGTGCCAGGCATAGTGGAGGGCCCAGAAACAGTTCCGCCCACCCTATGCACACATTGTCTAACCAGAGCTGAGGCTGCAGAGATTTGAGGACCATTGTCTGGAATCGGGGCCTGGCATGGCATGGCTCCATCATCAATGTCTCGGGACAGAAATGCTAAGCTCAGACACAGTATGATGACTGAGCAAGGCACACTGCTGGAGGGTCATACCCAGCAGAGCCCACCACCAAAGGAGTAGGGCAAGAAATTGGTGCAAAGCCATGGATGAGTCTATATCGGCATGGTTCAGAGAACAGACTCTGGAGCCAGACTTTGCAAGTTCAAATCCCACTTCTAACTTTTTTTTTTTGAGTTGGGTCTTGCTCTGTTGTCCAGGCTAGAGTGCAGTGGTGTAATCCCGGCTTACCGCAGCCTCGATCTCCTGAACTCAAGCAGTCCTCTTCATCTCAGCCCACGGCCTCCCCAGTAGCTGGGACTACAGGTGTGTGCCACGGCACTCAGCTAATTTTTAAAAGAAATTTTGAAGGTCTCACTATATTGCCAAGGCTGGGCTTGAACTCCCGGGCTCAAGCAATTCTCAGGTCTCTCAAAGTGCTGGGATTACAGGAATGAGCCACCGCATCTGGCCTCCACTTCTGCCTCTAACTTGCTGTGTGAGCTTGATCAAGTTACTTAACTACCCTGTGCTTCACTGTCTTCATCCGGAAACTGAAGATGACAACAGCACCCACCTCATGAGTGTGTGTGTGTGTGTGTGTGTGTGTGTGTGTGTTTGCTGTTATCATGATTTGCTATTAAGAAAAAACAAATCCACATGGGCAGAAAGCAGAGTGCCGGCCAAGCAGCCATGCTAGGAGTGAAAATTATCCACCAAGGGACACCAAGGCACTCTTTCTTCTTTGTATTTTCTAACTCGACAAAAATTCAGTGACTTTTTCTGTTCTATTGTAAAACAAATAGAACCACAAGGTATACTTCAAAGTTCCAAGGCCAATTTCATCTTCTGGAGATGGCTCTGTAGTGATTCTGATCTGATATACCGGGAAACCAAGGGGCACCAGCCGCTTCTGATGCAGGACTTCAAATGGGCATTCAATCCGGGAGAGGAGGGTAATCACAACCTTGCCTGCTGTCAGATCTAAAGGGGGCCCTTGTCTCCCAAGCAGAGACCGGATGGCAGGTGTAGACAAGTGGGGCCCAGTGTAAGTAAAAGGACAAGGATTCTGGCATTGGGTCAGAGTTCAAATCCCAAAAGGACCTTGAGAAAGTGGCACCCTCCCCAAGCTTCAGATTCTAGTTCCCTGGAGAAATGTCCCTATTCTCCACTGGCTGCCTGGGCACAGGGAAACCGAGGCAGGTAGCCATGCCCTCTTGATGCGGTCTTATGCCAGGGACCACAGCCCAGAGAACAAGCTGCTGGTTTCATCCTAGCTGCTCGAAGACCTCTCTGAGCTGGCCCTGTTTCCAGAATCGCTCCTCAAAGAAGCAGGCGCCTCAGGGAGGATGAAAGGAAAGCTTGTGCTAAGCTTTGAAGCCTGCCATCATGCCGGACAGCGCCTCCTCCCCTCTCAGGACGTCCCCTGAAGGGGGAGATTCAAAGAGAATCCGTGATGAGCAAATGAGGGGCAGCCGGGAGCCAGCATTTGTATCAACGGCTTAATTCTCTGCTTTCTTGTCAGCCCTGTTGGCTGGCAGCGAGGAAAATTTTAAATGAAGAATGCCTTTCAAGGAGGCGTAAGAGTCCCTCACCTGAAACAAATCCGTCGCCCAAAATTGAACTGCACAAGTTGTTTAGAAAGTGAAGATAAAAATACAGCCAACTCTTGATTATCCACACACGGATAATCCAAAAACAACAAATACCCCAAAGTGGTTTCTGTTTGGTTTCATAGCACTGGATAATTCCCCCCCTCCCCTCAACATTTTTAGCTCTCTTCATTTAATGGTCTTCTGAGTATAGCCAGAGAGTCAGGGGATCGGTAACCTTTGTTAATTGCAAAATAACCAAGGTTTCTGCACCATGCTCCACAATGCAGGAGCTGCCTGGATGGTATTTGCAAATAAAACTACTACTCAAGAGAATGAAGGGAAGGGAGGTGAAAGGGGAGAAAAACGATTGAATGTTTCTACTTTCCACACAGACCAGGAAGAGGCCATTGAGAGCATGGGTGTTAGAGTCAGACTACCCAATTTCAAATCCCAGCTCTGTCTCCTACTGGATGTGACTCTGGACACTTTATTTAAACTTCCATGGCCACAGCTCTCCCATCTATAAGCTGGGGTTAATAACACTAGCTAGTTAGAAAGCTGCTGTGAGGATCAAATGAGATCATCCGTGGGTCCCGGCACAGAAAGCACTCAATGGATGTAAATTACCCCCAACACATGGTAGTTATAACCAGCTCTCAGCAAGCTGGGTAGCTGATCTCCTGCAACCTGTGCTCGGTAACATCTTGTGGAATTTACGGAAGGGCCCCAGGGACTGTGGACGATTTGCAGCCCTCCCAAGCCCCCAGGCATAGAGGACGGTGCCAGGTCTCATGGGGAGGGGCCGCTGCAGCTGCAGACAGACACTGGGGCTCTCTGGAGAGTGCGGGACAGCTGTCAATTCCTGTGCATGCTGAGCACACGGCCCACCATCCAATCTTAATTATCCTGCCTAATGGGGTAAGGCGATTATGATTCATGGAAAATTGGCCATTGGCAGCTGGGCTTAGGAAAGCAAACCGCCCTCGGTGCCGCAGCACGGACGCCAGCAAGTCAGGAGAGGGGTTCAGGTGTGCCGAGAGGGAAGAGCAGGGACCAGGAACTCCGCTCTGGAACTGCCCTGTGGGAAAGGGGAGGTCAGAAGGTCTTCCGCCCACTCAGAAGCAGGTTGGAGGGGTAGAGAGATGGAAGGTGGGAGTACGGAACTACCGGGTAGGGAGTCGAGAGGGCAGACACCAGGACGGTGGTTCTGGTGCCCAAAGGCCCACGGCTCATCCCAGTCCCCCAGCCCCCACCTCTGAAGAACCCCAAACAGATCAGGTCAAAGTGAAGTTGTGGACAAGCACTTCCCCTAGAGTAAGGTGACCTGAAGATCTGGCTTTGCCAGGAAATTAACAATAGCAGTAGTAGTGGCAATAACAGTCGTAGTAACAGCCTGCCATTATGAACCGGGACTGTGCTAAGCTTTTTACATGGGTGATCCAGTTAATCTTCTCAGCCGCTTTATGGGGAAGGTGTTATTTTTGTCCTCATTTTTCAAATGAGAGGATGAGCCTCCAATTATAAAGAAATCGCCTTAAGTCTCCCAGCTAATAAGTGGGGGATACGGGATTCAAACCAACATCCTCATGACTCCCCGTGCCCAGGCAGCCAGTGGAGAATAAGGACATTTCTCCAGGGAACTAGAAAGTGGGAGGTACGGTGGGCACCTCTGCCCAAGCAGTCCCCGTGTGAGGTACTGTGTGGCCCTCGTCCTTACCGAGTCCCCTTGCCCTTCAGTGGGATATGCTCAGCTGCTGCTTCTGTAAAGGAAGAAATATCCAGCCCAAAATTCTGTAGGAAACTCCAGAAAGAAAACTTCCAGAGATGGGAGCTGGCACCCTTTGCATCCTGCCTAACACGGGCTGGCCAACCAGATGGAGGGAGAGAGAAGGACCCAGGAGTCCAGCCTGGAGAATGACAGCCATGAGGGTGACAGTGGTGATCTTCTTTTTACATTCTTTCTAGCAAAGGCTTTGAAGTGTCTGCTGGAGTTCTCACACACACCCTCCGAGACTCCTCCCGCTGGGCCCTAGAACTCAGGTCAGTGGCTCCACTGACACGGGGTTCAGCTGTACCCTCCTGCAGCCTCTACTCAGCCTCTGCCTGCGACCCTGGGCCCTTTCTCTGCCTCGGGCTGCACTGCCTTGGGCCACTCACAGGTGCCCACAGGGTTTTGGGTCTGAGCCCACTTGGAGCTACCCTGGAGCCCAAGGGAAGGAGAACACGGAGGCAATGCTTCTGAAAGGATTTCTGGCTTCCCCTGTCCCCACCCTCACTTCCCCTAGCATGTCCACACCCCTGTGGCGGGGAGCTGGAGGGGCAGCTCAGACTGCAAGGTCTGGGTCTGAAAGAAGCTGGTTGTCTCTCTTGAGAGAAATCTAGCACTGAGCTGCTCGGCCCTGGGTTGGCGGTGGGACTCGCTTCCCCGCTGCCCTCTGGGCAGCAGCCTCAGCCGCAGAGCCAGCATCACGTGCTCGCCCCCCTCCAACCATCATCTCCCCCTGCATCTAGCCCATCTCTTGTACTTTATATCTCCCGCATTTCTCTCTGCATCTACGCTGGCTTTCCACCACCAGACTGTCCTCCACGCCCTCCCATGCAGCAAGACATCGGAGAGAAGAGTGTCTGAGCTGAGAGGGACCTGATAGATTGTGCGGTCCAACTCTTCGATTCTTCAGGTGAGGAATTGAGGCCAGAGGGCCCTGTGGACCAAAGTCACGTGGCTGGTTCCAGGCGGAACTCTGGCTGGACCCAGGGCTCTTGCATTCCTATGCAGTGGTGCCTCCTTCCAGAACACAGCTCGTCAAGGACTGGGCTGGGCACCCAGAAGCCTCTCAGCAAGGGCACCTAACTGGCAGGCTGTCTTGCCTCTCCACTACTCTCCCTCTGGCTTGTCAGGAGGAGAATGGATGGAAATATAACTAATGGCCTCATGAGCCCTGGGATCCAGCAATCGCTTCTACTCAGTCTCCCCACCAGTATAAAGAAAAGCTACTGAGACCGGAGTATAGATGAGGAGGGGGGCTTTGTAGCCAATGGAGAACTTCTAGCCCAAAGAAACAGGTCATGTGTAATTAGCCGCAGTTCCCAGAGCCGGCTTCACACCCCCACCCCCACTCTCACCCTCGGCTCTCTGGCCTTGGCCCTCTGAGCACTTGGATTCTTGAGGCAAAAATTGGCTTCTCAGAGAATAATTGCCCCCAGCTCCCCTCACTTCTAATCAACAAGACGAGGTATTAGTTCCTGGGAGCGTGATTGATTTCCAGGGACTTGGAACTTAATTACATTTTAGCAAAGTCTGTTTGGAATCCTCAGAGAAGCCAGGCGCTTTCTGTTCTTTGAACTCACCATGTAGGAGGGCTCCCAGCATCTGAAATATTCCATTCATCCTTCCCCGGGCCAAGGGAGGGGCATTCTATGGCTGTCAGTTTCAATCTTGCCTTACCAGAGATCTCCAATCCCCGGAGTTTGGCCAGGGGAGCTTGGCTTTCTCATGCAGAAGAATTCCTCACGTGGTCCTCCCCACCCCAGCACTCTCCCATTGTGCCCAGGGAAGCACAAGTCCCGCCTGGAATCCGGGTCTGCATGCTCCCTGCTTAGGACTGCAGGCTCCACCCAGAGGGCCATGTCAAGCTGGTCCCAGCCTCTGGTTCCAATCTCAGCCTCAGAAGTTATTCTCTGTGTTATTCAAATCATCATCGTCGTTAATAACTACCACTATTGAGCACTATCGATGTGCCAGGCACTGAAAGATACTTTCCACATGCCTGCTTATTCCATAAAACCTAATGAGGCAGATGTTAATCTCTTTATTTACCAGTAAGGAAATGGTAGCACAGAGAGGTTCGGCACTTTACTCAAGGTCACAGAGCTAGAAGTGACCAAATTGAGCTTCAAGTGGCCCCATCCCCCTGGGGATTAGATCTGGCAGCTTCCCGGCATTTCCAGGCCATTTGATGAATGGGTTCGTGTAAATAAGGGTAGCAAGTGACTGTCAGGGTGGGTGGTGAGGGGTGGGGAAAGACGGAGGTTGGTTCACTGAAAGGTTTAGAAATTTCTCCGAGATGGATTCTCCTCCCCTTCCTACCCAGCCCTCAGTGTTCCTTCTTCATCGCCAGGGGCCAGTTCAGCACATTCTCTGCTGCCCTGCTTTGTCTCCTGTCTCCCCAAGACCACCGTGGCTATGGATGCATGCCCCCTCAAGCCCTGCACCTCCTCCCACCCTGAGCCTGGGCCTGATGGTTCAAGTGCTGCTCTTGACTTTCAAGAGTACCTAGTAGCCTAATGAAACAAACAGGCCAAAATGGGGGGCGGGGGGTGGCGAATTTGGGTAAAGGCTACACAGTCATCCTCTGTGGCATTCTTATAACTTTTCTGTAAGTGTGAACTTGCATCAAAAGTAAAAGCTTATAAAAGTCAAGTTCTGGTTCACTCGATGTGCCTATTTATGGTTGTTTTTCAGTCTATAGCTTGCATTTTACATTAATGATTGAAAGCTCAAGCACAATTTTAGTAACATCTATACGATAAAGCCACATGAGATTGCTTTGGAGATGACGGCCGGTTATAAATAAATAAATGCCGTACGGAACAACATAGGGTGAAATGTACTTGATGACAACCACATGCTTGTCTGGCCTACAAGAGTCACATGGGCTGAATTCCCGTCTCCCTGCCAAAACCCACCTGTCAGGCGGCCTCTCATCCAACCTGCCTCCCACCCAGCCCCACAGCCTTGTCCAGGTTGCCTGCTGGACTAAGCCATTGCCCCCCTCACTCAGGTGCCTACTCGCAGCAGCTGTTTCCTGCAGATGTGCCCCTCCCACAGACCGTCTAGTCCAGGGTCTGCCCAAGCCTGCAGGGTCACACTGTGGCTCAAGCCCTGGCCGTTGGAAGTAGCCCAGATCAAAGACAATCTAAGCCCAGGGAAATCCACTCTCATGCCCAGTTGCACTCTGCCTTCCTTCCTGGGCCCAGCGCTTCTGGATTTCAGACAAGATGTAAATTCATTGGCAGTTCTTGTTCACGGGCTCAGATCTTTCATCCTAAGATGGATTTTAGTAGCGTTTCAAACCAGGGAGCTTCCTGTGGGTTATGGATCTGGTTAGATGGATACAATTCTTGAGAGCATAATGGGGATGGTTCACTTACAAACTTGGGTCTTTCTAGAATGGTGTAGACCAGTGGGTGAGTTCAAGTCTACTTGCTGAACACACATGTCAGTGAAAACTGCTGCTTCATGAAAAGACAGCAGTAGTATGGACATCCCTGAGGATGTCCGGATATCTAAGCAGCAGAATGCAGGGAGAAGTGCGGACACCGCCATGTAAATGGGCCAGCCTGTGACTTTCTCCACCCATTTCCATAACCAATGTAGATGCAGCCTCCACCCCAAAACCTGTCTTCACATATTCCCACAAGACCTGCAAGCCAGCTCCCTGGAGCATGAATTGTCATCTTGCAAACACCTGTCTCCACCCCAGCCGTTCCTGGGGTGACCCTGCCTCTTCCCTCAGCCTGGCTGGAATCCGGGTCAAAGCATGTGTCAGGAGTCTCCTGGCTCACCAACATCTGGAGTCCCTGCAAGGACATTCTAGAGATCAAAAGGTGCAGAACGCTAGCTGTTGGCATCCCTGAAAACACCTGTCATTTTATGTTTGTGTGTATTGTCTCTCTTTTTAATTTTTATTTTAGAGTTGTGGGGCACATGTGAGGATTTGCCACACGAGTAAATTGTGTGCAGGTGAGGTTCGGGCTTCCACCGAGCCCTCTCACCCCCTGGTAGCAGACATGGTACCCAGTGGGTGGTTGTGTGCCCCTTATCCCCCCCCCAGCAGTACCCAGCATTTGTTGTTCTACCTTTGTGCTCGTGTGCCCAATGTGTAGGGCCTGCTTACGGGTGAGAACCTGTGTTATTCAGTTTTCTGTTTCTGTGGTAGTTTACTTAGAATGATGGTCTCCAGCTGCAACCACGTTGCTGCAAAGGATATGATTTTGTTCTTCTTCATGGCTGCATAGTATTCCATCAAGATACCTGCTATTTTGAGAGCCACCAAGTCATTGCTGGAAGTGGAGGAGGAGAGAGAAAGTGACAATGAAGAAGGAACACTGAGGGCTGGGGTAGAAAGGGAAAGAGAATCCACCCTGAAGAAATTTCTAAACCTCTCAGTGAGGGCAAGGAGAACCGCCCTCCGTCTTTCCCTACCCCTCACCGCCCTCCCTGCCAGCCACTTGCCACCCCCGTTTACATGAACCCATTCATCAAATGGCCTGGAAATGCCCAGAAGCTGCCAGATCCAATTTTCCCAGACAGCAGTGGAAGCCAACCCAACTCAGCAGCAAAGCTCAGCTCCAACCACTCCAGGAATGAAAGCAAAAACGGGAAATTGAGCACAGCACAAAGGATGGGGCTGAGAGAAGGGAGCCCCCGGCCTAAATCCAGGAGGCCTCTTCAGTGCTCTGCATGAAGGAAGGGCAGCCAGGGTCACCCAACTGGAAACAACGCCCTGGAGCTGGTGCCTGGGATTCTTCTGCAGGACAAGTACCTCGGGAAACATGAGAGCGTGAGATCGAGTCCTACCAAGATAGAAACAAGAGTAGTTTGTAACATTAGGAGAAAATTGCCTGGAAGATGGTGGGGGGTAAGGGGGCACCCCAAGAAGGAAAAGGAATGGGGAGAAGGGGTCCAGGAGTTGGGCCCGCTGCTGCACACTTTTCAGAAAGATTGGATCTGGCCATTCTCTCGTCACTCAGTTCTCTAATAGATCCTTTTCTGTCTTCGGGCTCAGCAGTGGCTTCCTGGAGTTTTTTCTTATTTTCGAGTCAACTGAGCAATAGGGTTTGCCATCTTCACTGCGTGCCCTCCCTACTCCAGGCATACACATTCATCTCAAGAGTGACCCTGGAGTCCCTTTCCTTCTGAGTAAACAAGCTCTTTCCCCTCCCTGGCCATCTTCCACAGAGCCCAGCCCTCTCTTCACTCAGAGACCTCCTCCTCCTCCTGATCCTCTTCCTAGGAGGTCTCCCTGCAGTTGGGGATTGGGAACTACAGGGAGAGGGGCTGGGGAGCTAAAGACAGTGGAGGAAGCCTATGAGCTGGAGCTCAGGGCTGCAGACTTCCTATGCCTGGGACCTGGCCATCTTCAGACAGCCTGGGACGATGAAGAGGACATCCCAGAAGCACCAGCAGTTGCAGATAAAACACAGGCCCAGCCAGGCTCAGTGGCTCAGCCTGTAATCCCGTGCTTTGGGAGGCTGAGGGGAGTGGATTGCCTGAGCCCGTGGGTTCGAGACCCACCTGGGCAACTTGGCGAGACCTCATCTCTACAATAAATCAAAAAATTAACCGGGCTTGGTAGCGTGCACCTGTAGTTCCAGCTAAGGCGGGAAGGCTGAGGCGGAAGGATCGCCGGAGCCCAGCAGGTCGAGGCTGCAGTGGCCTGGAGCGTGCCACTGCACTCCAGTCTGGGTGACAGAGTGAGACTCCAACTCAAAAACAAACAAACAGGACAGGACCAGGGAAAAGTGAGAGGGAGGGAGCTGGTCTAATAAAAACCATCATCATCATAAATATTCCCTATTGGATGTTTACTACATGCCAGGCACCTGGCTAAGCTCCCTATCTCGTTTAATCTTCCAAACAGCCTTTAGGTAGGGATTTTCTCCATTTACGAGTGAGAAATCCAACTTTCAGACAGATGGAGTAATTTGCTCAAGGCCGCAAAAACGAATGAACTTGGATTCAGAGGAATCCAACAATCTTAGCTCTTCTGTTTATCTCCTGCCTCTCACAGCAGGCAAGAGAAGGCGGGGGTGGAGGAGGGGCTGTCCAGAAACTTCTGAAGGACCCCGTCCCCAACCCCATTAGCAGCTGAGGTAAGCGGTCCTCAACAGTCCCGTGCCTGGGTCCTCGCTCCTCACCTGACAGCACCTGAGATCAGTCCCAGATATGTTTTTATCTCTCCCACAGACTCGGGAACCCACCTCAACATCTGGTTCTGCTCTCTGCCTCTTCCTGTGAATTTTCTGGCCTCATTTGACTCACCATAAAGAGGCCGATCGTTAGCAGCATCTCCGTCTATTCTACAGAACTGTACGAGGAAGCATTAAAGATGAAAAAGAAAAGAGAAAGATTGGCACTCTTAAGAGGAAAAATGTTAGTTGTTGTTGGTATTAACATTTTTACCTGAATAACAGGAGGTTCCCATGCAGACCCTCTGCCCCCTCGGCCGTGGGAGCACCATGGAGCCGACTGAGAGTCAGTCGATAAGCTGAGAAGTTCTGGAAGGGGACCAGGAGCCCTGAAAGAGATAATCTGATAGTGCTTTTTTCTGGTAGAGCAGGCCAAGTTCCCAAAGGTCTGGGCAAGGCCAGGTGCAGGGCAGAGGAGAACTCTCACTTGGCAGGAAAAAAAACAAAAACAAAAAACCAACAACAACAAAGAATAAAATATGGAGGAGGAAGGAAGGAAAGATACTGTTTTCTACATCTAAAAATTCACCCAAATGATCAGACTGTAAAAGCTGTCTGAGCTGTTCAAAACAGACGAAAGTCCTGTCTCATCATGTTGAGCTGGGCTGGGCTAAGAAGACACATTTATAAAACATCAAAAGGAAGGTGCCAGTAGTTGCTCTCAGGCTTCAGACCCAACTCCTCTAGGGATTTCTTTCCAAAAGGATGTTTCTGGGGTCTCATGCATGGGAAAGCCAGGGTTGGAGATTGACTCGGTCAACCATCCCGCTCCTCTCAGTATCTGGTCATCGTCACCACTGGGGGAGGTGGGGAAGGGAGAGGTAGGGGAGATCGAGGCCCTCAGAGAAGTTTTAATTCTCCATCTGTCTGCTTTTAGACATATACAATGATGATAAATTCAATCCATCAACTCATATTGATTGATTACTGTATGCCAGACATTGTGCTAGTCTTGCGTGTGAATGAACGGTGATTAATATGTGGCCCCTGTTTCCCAGGAAACCTTGACTCATGGAAGAGACAGACACACTAACAACTAGCCACTAATGTGCATTATACCGGGCACAGTCACAGAGATGTGGATAAAGTGTTAGAGGAACACAGAGCCAGTATAGAGGGAGTCTTCACAGAGGATGTGACATTTGATCTGTTATCAAAGGATGAGTGAAAGCATGAAATCAATACAGCCGATGAGCAGTCATTTTCACATTGCAGTTCACTTTAGTATAACCTCTAATCTGCTACCCTCCCCAACTTGTTTTGTACTAATTCAATTTTCTTTTTTTTTTTTTGAGTCGAAGTCTCATTCTGTCGCCCAGACTGGAGTGCAGTAGCACGCTCCCGGCCACCGCAGCCTCGATCTGCTGGGCTCCGGCGATCCTTCCGCTCAGCTTTCCAAGTAGCTGGAACTACAGGCGCACACTACCACACCTGGCTAATTTTTTGATTTATTGTAGAGATGAGGTCTCGCCAATTTGCCCAGGCGGGTCTTGAACCCGTGGGCTCAGGCAATCCACTCACCTCGGCCTCCCAGAGCACGGGATCACAGCCACCGAGCCCGTCCTTCAATTTTCTATTTCAAGTATTTGCCTCCACCCACAAGACCCAAGTTAATCTAATCAACCCTTTGTGACCTTCATGACATAGACCCCATCACCATGGCAGCAGCCATGTGACTGGCCCACCCATCTGCCTGCCGCCCATCACCTGATGTCAGTACCTGCGTTTACCTGTCCCCTCTGTGATGACGTGGAGCAGACCATCACCCAACCAAGGTAACGACCTGCCCCCATCAAGGGGAACGTTTAAAAGCATTCAACCTCGAGCAGTCATTCGCCATTGCTTTGCTAGCTATGGTCGGACCATGTGGCTCCCTGAGCTATGGTCACCATGTTTCCTAGCTTTGACCTCCTCCCTTACCTCGGGAAGATGAATCTCCTCCCCTTCCTTTTACCTTCTAATAAACTATATTTTCTAACCTAACTTCTGAGCATTCTTTGCATCTTTCATGTGGCACCAGATCACACAACCCTATCCCAGAGGATCTGACCTAACATTTTTGAGGCCCCGCTGGGATGCCTTTTAACCTAACAATGAGTAAGAATTGTCCAAGGAGAGAAGAGGCATGAGAACTCTTCAGGCAGAAAGAAGAACTCCAGCCAATGCAAGATAATATGAACAAGCGTGATGATTGGGTTTGATGGGAGTGTGATAAGACAGAAGCACCATGATGCTGTGTCCCTAGGGACAACCCAAATGTTCCTTAATCACAGTTAACCGTTCCAGAGTGTAGTCAGGTTGGAAAGAGCACTCAATCTTTTTTTTTTTTTTTTTGAGTAGGGAATCTCATTCTGTCACCCAAGCTGGAGAACAGTGGCAAGCTGGAGTACATGGCTCACTGCTACCTCGAACTCCTGAGCTCAAACAATCCTCCCACCTCAGCCTCCCAAGTAGCTGGGACTACAGCATGCACCCACATGCCCAGATAATTTTTATTTTATTTTTTTGGAGACAAAACTCCTGGGCTCAAGCGATCCTCCTACTTTGGCCTCCCAGAGTGCTAGGATTATAGGCACAAGCCACCACACTCAGCAACACTCAGTCTTTTACTGGATTCCTGAAAGGCTCATTAAGATATTTTACCAACGTTCTCATTTATTTCCTAAAGCCATTCTAAAATCAGAGAGATGTCACTAGGGTCTGAGTGAAGAAGGTCCTGGCCTCTGCTTTTGCACCCCCATCCTTGGGCTATGCTAGTACCAGACTTGTTTATCCTCAGATTTATTCCTCTGTTAAGGTTGGGACTATGTGAGGACAGAGGAAAGCTGATTTCTGCTGGTCTCATTTCCCAGGCTTTCAGAAGAGTAGAGGTCAGCAGAAAGAGAGAAGTTGGGACGTTTCTCCCTTTCTCTCTTTGTCTCAAGCAGTTTCTTTTTTTTGAATTGGAGTCTCATTCTGTCACCCAGACTGGAGTGCAATGGCCGCTCCCGGTCACCGCAGCCTCGACCTGCTGGGCTCCAGCGATCCTTCCGCCTCAGCCTTCCAAGTAGCTGGAACTACAGGCACCAGGCTGTACCAGGCGCTACCAGGCCCTGCTAATTTTTGATTTATTGTGGAGATAAGGTCTCGCCAAGTTGCCCAGGCGGGTCTCGAACCCGCAGGCTCAGGCAGTTCACTCACCTCAGCCTCCCAAAGCGCGGGATTACAGGCTGAGCCACCGAGCCCGGCTTCAAGTAGTTTCTTTACAGCAACTGCGACTCCTCCATGTCCCACTAGACATGTATACCCTAGTTCAAGTTCCTGCTGGATACAGCCCTGGGCTGTAGGAACATCTCACCCTACCCTGGCCTTCCCAGCCAAGGGCAGTAGTGTCTTCCAAATGTTGCTAGTTTCTGCATTCCCATGCCATCTCTGGTTTGGCTTCCAACTCTTCTAGTATCAGCTTCTTAAACTAAGTTATCTCTGTTGTAAATACTTAAAGTGGTCTCTCTCTTCTGATTTGAACCCTGACTAATACAGAGTCTGCATTTCAGTCATCTTCGGGTCTCCCACAGCAACTGATACAGTGACTTTTCTGAGTGTCTGCTAAGTATTTGTTGGATGGATGGATGGATGGATCAATAGTTAATTAAGTAACTAATGAATGGTGGCATGCTTGAGTAGATGAAAGTTGGATGGATCTTCATGATTTAATGAGAAAATTTTGGTTGTGTGAAAATATAGTCAATTCCACCAGGCGCGGTGGCTCATGCCTGCAATCCCATCACTTTGGGAAGTGGAGGTAAGAAGTTTGCCTGCGGCTGGAGCTTCGAGGTCAGCCTGGGCAACTTGGCGAGATCTCATCTCTATAATAAATTTAAAAATTATGCCGGGCTCGGTGGCTCAGCCTGTAATCCCGCGCCTTTGGGAGGCTGAGGTGAGTGGATTGCCTGAGCCCGCGGGTTCGAGACCCGCCTGGGCAAGCGAGACCTCATCTTTACAATAAATCAAAAAATTAGCCGGGCGTGG
>CAUYQG010033784.1:0-14658 GCA_963574415.1 Tarsius wallacei | reverse complement strand
CAGCAACCTGGATGGAACTAGAGTCCATAATACTGAGTGACCTCTCACAGAAACAAAAAACTAAGTATCACATGTTCTCACTCATATAGTAGACCTTGATCATCCAACATAATACCACAAGAAAATGACTGACAGTGGTGGGAAACTATGGGGAGGGGTGAGGGCGATGGGATTAATGGTGGTAAATATCTGTCTGGGGATGGGGAGACACCTCTTATCATCAAGGGTGCCTGAACAAAGCATTTGGTATGCCTAACCCCTAACTGTACCCCACAATACCATAATGAAAAATAAAAAATAAAAAATAAAAAAATGGGCTCAATGTAGAATCTCAACTGTATGTATTTCAGCAGTAGATGGTTTCCAGTGTCAGAGCCACTATTTTTTATTATCCACTTTAAAGTAACATCTTGGTCAGCATTTCTCTGGGTTTTTAGTTCAAAAATGTAGAAAAGTCAATCTTGACTTGGAGTATTTATCAGAATCACTTATGAGGGCTCAAGCAAAACACATGTTGTCTAGTCCCTCCTTTTGCAATTCTAATAAATTATGTTTAATAACTTAAAAACAAAAAAAATAAAATAAAATGCAAACTCAACACAATAGTATTAGATAAGATCCATTTGATTAAAATGTACATAAATGTAATTAAGTGTCAATTATAATATAATTCCTTCCTTATTCATGTTATAGTATAACTTTGAATTTAAGTGGGTGAAATAGGACTCATAAACAGTGTAGCATCCTTCACTGGGTAGTATTCATGTGAATTAATGTCTCAGTATCATTTTACTTTTTTGTTTTTTGAGTTGGAGTCTCACTCTGTCACCCAGGCTGGAGTGCAGTGGCACGATCACAACGCAACGCAGCCTTGACCTCCTGGGCTCAGATGATCTTTCTGCCTCAGCCTCCTGAGTAGATAGGCCTACAGGCACGTGCCATCATGCCCTATTATTTTTTTATTTTTCTGCAGAGATGAGATCTCACTATGTTGCCCAGGCTGGTCTCAAACTCCTGCGCTCAAGCAACCCTCCCACCTTGGCCTCCCAAATTGCTGGGATTAGAAGCGTGAGCCACCTGTATCTGAAGACTTAGACCAAAATATCAGAGTCCAGCTGCCTATGGGGTATGGAGAAAAATAGAAAGGGTGTAGAGATTGAAGCTAAAAGGAAAAAAAAATGTGAAACAACAGCATATCACAAACTGAAGGTAGCTAATAACTCAGTCACCTGCTACCTGAGGCAAAATGATGGTGGAAAAAATGTGACAGACAAAAAAAGAAAGAAAGAAAAGCCCTGCCTAGAGGTAGTACATATCACTTCCACTCACATTTCATTGATGGTCATTGCAGCAGGGGCACATCTGAGTGCGAGGGGGCGGGGCTGGAGCCCCAGCAGGGCAGGGTGCCTCCCAGGGACAGCTCTCTCTATACTGTAGAATAAAGAGCACACATGTTTGGCAGAAAGCCAGATTTTCCACCCGGCTGCTAAAAGCTGCTGAGCTTAAGAACATGTTCAAAGATTTATAGTAAAAGGAATTTGCCAACCAGCAGATCCAGCTCAAACGAAGTGAAGTAATTTGCTATTATGGGTACCTTGAGCGGATTTTCTCACTGAATGCCGATGTTCACCCTGTGAAATAGGTATTATCATTATCCAAGATTAAAAGTGAGGACACTGCCGCGCCAAAGGGTTATGTAACTTGCCCAGTGTCGCGTGGTCAGCAAGTGCAAGGGCCAGGGATTCCAACAATTGCACTTGCACCGGGAAACACATACACGTCTTGAAGTCTCCTTAAAACCTCTCATACTTGGTTTATGATGCAGAAAAAGCAGCCCTCTCCCTCTCTGCCATTACATCGTGAATGGGGGTGGGAATGAGGCAAGAAGATGGCAACTCTCGCCAAAGGAATCTCTTTTCCTCTCTGCTTCTTCCTCTCCTCACACCCCTGCCACCGCCCCTCTCCCCTTATAAGCTGGAGATAGATAGGTGATTGCTAATACTTGCATAGATGGGCTACCCCCTCACATCTTTAGGGGATTATTGTATCGGGCCCTAGTGTGGCGCTCTCAGCCTTTGGAACCTCACCTAACATCCTGTTTATTACCGTGTGCACACAGACTCAAGGACGGAAATAGCAGACACTGGGCACCTCTATGAAGGGAGGGGGGAGGATTGAAAACCGCCCCCTGGGTACCATGTTCATCACCTGGGTGATAGGCTCCACAGAAGCTCAAGCCTCATCCTCTCGTAATATCCCTGGTAACAAATCTGCGCGTGTGTCCCTTGAACATTAAGAATAATAACCCCGTTTATTTTCTGCTTTCTCCACTGGACTCTAAACCTCTTTGGGGGTAATTGAGCCCAACAGGCACTGTGTCAGGCACACAGGAGATGAAGAGCTCGGGGTCTGACGTTGCAGACATGTCCGTGAGAACTTTCTGGGATGATGAAAAGTCCCGGATCTGCACGGTTCAAGGTGGTAGCTAGCAGCCATTGGTAGCTATGGAATCTCAACATGTGGCCGGTGAAACTGCAGGGCTGAATGTTTGATTTTATTTTCTCTGAAGTAACTTAAATGTAAATGGCCACACATGGCAAGAGGCTACCATGTGAGATGGCACAGGTGTAAGAGTTGGCCATTCTTCTGTTGTCTGTGATGAGAGCAGTGACACAGGCCTGTTGGGATGCCATGGGAGCACAGAGACCAGGCATACAGCGCAGCGTCACTACAGAAAGAAGTAGGATCAGAGAAGCCCTCCTAAAAGAAGTGATGATCACTTCAATAACTCAAAAAACAACAGATGCTGGGGAGGATGCAGGGAAAAGGAAACACTTCTACACTGTTGGTGGGAGTGTAAACCAGTACAGCGTCTGTGGAAAATAGTGTGTGATTCCTAAATGATCTAAAAATCGACCTCCCATACAACCCCACAATCCCCCTACCGGGAATATACCTGGACGGGAGAAACTCAAATCACTCTATGAAAAAGATACCTGCACACTCATATTTACAATAGCAAAAACATGGAACCCACCGTGCTGCCCATCGAAAGAGGACTTGATAAAAAAATGTGGCACATATACACAATGAAATATTAAACGCCATAAAGGACAAAATTATGAACTTCGCAGTAACTTGGATGGACTTAGAAGCTATAATGCTGAGTAATCTATCCCAGAAGCAGAGAACCGAGTATTACATGTTCTCACTCATAAGCAGACCTTGAACAACTATCGTAATACTATAAGAAAGAGATTGGCAGTAGTGGGAAACTGCCAGGGGAGGGAGGGCACATCTCATCAACAAGGGCACCTGCATAATGAACATTTGTATACCTAACCCTGAATTGTGTCCCACATATTTAAAATTAAATTTTTAAAAAAATAATCAGATATAAATAAAAAGAACTGACGATCAGACAGAGTGCTAAATGGATGCACATGCACAACCCAGCAGTTTCACTCCTGGGTGTACTCCCTTTGAGAAATGCATGCTTCTGTGTGTCAGAAGAAATGGACAGAATGTTCATAGCAGCATTGTTTATAATAACTAAACATGGAAACAATCAAAATGTCTACCAAGAGTAGCATGGATTAAACAAATTGTCATATATCTTATGTAATAGTATGTCAATGAAAATTTTTTTAAATGACTACAATATATAGTGATATGCATGTATCTCAAAATTAGATGTTGAGTTTAAAAAAAAAACAAAAGAATCCATAGCATATGATATCATTTGTGAGGTTTACAATTGGCAAAACTCCAACAGTAGTATTTTAGAATGCATATGTAGGTGCATATTACATATTAAATAGAAGAAATGCGAGGAAGTGATGGCCACAGTCAGGCTGAGAATCGTCCCTAGAGGAGAGTCTTGGAGTTGCTTCTGGAGAGTTAGCAGTAATCTTTTTCATAATTTGGTTGGTGGCAACGCAAGCATTCGGTTTAAAAGTTTGTTAAAGTTGCACACATGTTTCATGTCTTTGGGTGTGTGTATTACATTTCATAGTAAAAAGTCTAAGGTGAAAATACTGTTTTTTAAAAATTAATATTGAGTATGATGGTTAAGAACAGCTTTTCTGTGAGCTCATGATGGAATTTCACTATTTTTATGGACATCGCTTCAGTGGCATTTTAAATTTTAAGTAAACATGTGTTTGCAATTTTTTAGTATCAGAGTAAAATGTTTATCTCTTCTTCATAACAGCAGTTCAATGAATTCTTTGTTTTGTGGCTTAAGAGTAGACAAAAAAATTAATTTTCATATTTGTGAGAACATTTGAAAATTGCAGCTGACTGTTTGGTGACTGTTTTTCAACTTACAATACCACAACTTGGGTATTTGAAAAATTTTGATTTCAGTCTGCCACAAAAATTGATTCTTTTCCAATCTGGAGACCTCAAGATGTTCTGATCTTGGAGAAAATTGCTAGTAGAATAAAAACGGATAACACTGAGTACACTGTGTCCCACATTTTTCTTTGCCAGCCTTAAATAATGCTTAGAATAGATTACAGCATCAGTTCTCCAACATTTCCTACTTGGGACTTGCTTCCTCCAACCCTTCATGGTCAATGAAAGGATTCCAGAAAAGTCCATTCTTAATTTGCAAAAGGAAAAAAATTGACCTAGAAAAAAGTAACTTAGTCTGAAGATAAGTCTTCTGTCAGTGACAGACCAGTCCAATCCTGACAAAGATGCATGAAATCATCAGTTGATACCATCTAACAAGATCAGTGATAGCATCAAAGCATCTCAGATTCCATAAAATGCCAGGCAAGCAATTATTAGCTCTGGATATAGACAAACCTGATGTGTATATTTTCTCTCAAATGCTTATTCTTATTTTCACTCATGGCTTTTTTAAATTAAAACCATTTAGGATATTTTTACTTTGCTGATAAGTATGCAATTTGGGCAAACAAGATTATGCATATATTTCTTTAAATCTAATTTTTATATATACAAAAATATTCATCAAATGCAGCACAAACATACCAGAAGATAATAAGTAAGGTGATGATGAAATGGATTTCTGAGTTGTCCAGCAGTTAGTTACATCAACTGTATTTTGCCACTGTGGGTTATCTGAATTGAATGAGCAGAAGCATAATAATCACTGACACCTTTGACAACAGTTATTATTATGTAGACAGGTAAACATCTCATTTAGATATGCATTAAGCTTCATTCATATTATCATGCCTACAGTCCTTAGTTTAATCCATATGTTTAAATTCCCATAACCAAATTAGAATTATCCTCTTTAAACATAGATATGAACATTGCTAATCTTCCCAAAGCTTTCTTATATTTCCATTAGTTGTAAGAAAAAAAAAGAATTTCTTCTTTCTTACCAATAGAATACCCATGTATCTACTAAGTTCCTTTCCTGAGTACAGAAAATTACATACATAAATATCAATTGCAATCTATATGCTCATTTTTATATTTTTCCTAATCCTATTCACAGTAATCTAATAGAATGTTCTGTCTTCCCTAATGCTTTCAACTTTTTTAAATTTTGCAATTTATTCTTCTACTCTTCATCTCCTTCTCTCTTCTTTCTCCAGGTGCTTGTTAAGTATTACCTGGGTCAGACAGAATCCTTGAAAGCACTTTGTAAAAAGATAATATCTCTTTCCCTGAATAATATATATATATATATATATATATTTTTTTTTTTTTTAAATCAAGGTTTCCCTCTGTTGTCTTGCAGACTATAGCCCAGTGGCATTATCACAGTTCACTGCAGCCTTGACTTTCTGGGTTCAGTCTCCTGAGTAGCTGGGACTACAAAGACATATCACCACGCCTGACTAATTTTTTTATTTTTATTTTTTGTAGAGACAAGGCTGGTCTCAAACTCCCAGCCTCAAGTAATCCTCCCACCTCGGCCTCCCAAAGTGCTGGGATTACAGGCATGCGCCACTGTGCTCAGCATTCATTGAATAATTTTTAAAAATGAATAGGTTTGTCCAAGGACATATTTATTATTCCTTTAAGTCAAACTATTTGAAGTTGCTGCTTTTTAGGTTAAGTAAAAAGACAAAATCTGTTGAAATTCAGCAACCAACACTGCCCTGTGTTATTTCCTTCTTATCTTCCTGCCTCATCTTCTTTTTTATAATTTCTTTTTCATGCTCCAGTCACACTGGTCTAGTCATTCTCCCCCTCCAAACATTCTGCTTCTAATCAGTGGTTGTTCTTACTGGGAATGCCCTTCCTGCCTTCTCTCAATAACCAACTCATCTTCTAAAGCCCCCACTTCAAGTCCCATAGTCATAGATCTTCTTCCTGTCAACTCACAGGCACTTTTGCCAGCCCTTTTTTCTTTATTCAGTACTCAACGTGCACTTATTGATCAAATTAGTTTCCAGGCATTGTACTGAGGTTACAAAGAAGAATGAGACAGGCTGTCTGCTCTTCGGGATTTCAGAATCTGATTAGAGACACAGACACATAAGCTGATCATTATGATGATACAATAATGATAGCAATACATAAAGGTACAGGGTATGCTAGGTGTTGAGGAGAGGCAGTTTATCACACTGTCCCGTACATGTATTATCTTTTGGCAAGCCATCTGTCTTAGTTCAAGTTGCAGTAACAAAGTACCATAGACTGGGTGGCTTATAAACAATAGAAATGTATTTCCCACAGCTCTGGGGATGGACGTCCAAGATCAAGATGCCAGCATAGTCGGGTATTGGTGAAGGCTCTTTCCAGGCTACAGACCACCAACTTCTCACTGTGTTCTCACTTGGTGGAAAGACAGCAAGATAGCCCCCTGGCATCTTTTTATTAGGGCACTAATGCCATTCATGCAGGCTCCACCCTCATGACCTCCTTCCCTCCCAAAGGCCCAACCTCCTAACATCATCATCAGAATTTCAACATATGAATTTGGGAGAGAGGGGACAAACATTCAGACAATAACATCATCTCCAAACTCAGTGGCTTGAAACACCCATTTATCATTACCTTTTACTCTTCTGTGTGGTTATGGACCCAGCAGGATGGTTCTCAACTGAGGTATCTCATGTGTTTGCTCTCAGATGTTGGCTAGGACAGTAGTCATCTGATGCTTCTTCATATTCTGGTACCTACAGAGATGGCAAGAATAGCTGGGGGCTGGATGTCCATGGTGTGTCACTAACAGCATGGCAACTGCAAGTTAGTTGGACTTCTTACTCGATATATGAGAGCTCTAAGAGACAGGTATGGACATTAGACACAGATGGACCATCCTTGGACAGTTATGGAAACCATCTGCACCTCAGAGAGTGAAAAAAACAGGTACAGATGGAGGTAAGTTTCAAGATAAGGGAGAGTTAAATTACTAAAACATCAATTCACCAATTGTTCTTTGTAGAGTTCCTTGGTGGTTAACCCATGGCAAAAAAGATCCCATGACCAAATTTAGAAATTTCTCAGTTAAGAAAATTCAGTGAATTTCTTCACCATAGGAATTTTCAGAGCCTATTTGCTCACTAGTATTCAGAGCCTGTTATTTGCTCACTAGTATTCTCCAGAACCCTCCTTTTTAACTGGACATCTTTCAGAATAGGGCTTTAGAGATCACACTGTAGGAAACACTATACAAATGCATCTTGCATCAAGTAGCAAGAAGTTGACGAAGGTTGTCATTATCTCTGTATTAGAGAAACTAAACTCTATATTAGTTTCTAGAGAAACAGAACAAATAAGACAGGAGGGAGGACCAAAAAACCTAAAATGTATTTATTAAAAATTATGTATTTATTCTTGCATGTTTAAACTTCAGTCACCTTCAAAGTATTCTCCATTTGATGCAATACACCTATCAGACGCTTTTTCCACTGCTCAAAATAGTTTTTCAGCTCATCAATTTTGATACCTTTTAGTGCTTCTGCCATTTTTTGTTTCACCTTTTCCACATTGGCAAAACATTTCCCTCTGAGAACTTTTTTCATCTGGGAGAACAAAAAAAAAGTTGTTCAAGATGAGAGCATGTGAATAGGGGGTGGGGCATGGGGTCATGCCATTTTTGGTAAAAACGAAAACAAACAAACAAAAAACTGCTGAATACTCAGCACAGCGTGGGCAGGTGTGTTGTCATGGTGGAAGATCCAGTCACCTGTTTGCCACAACTTGGGACATTTCTAGCGCAACACAGCCTCTCACAACAATGCTAGTTAGTAAACTGATGCTAATGAGTTTCTGGAACACTACCTAGTGGGGGAAAGTCAGGACTACAAGGGGCCCACTCTCCAAAAGATAATTCCAATATTTTTTTGGAGGGTCCTCCCCCTTCATATGTATAGAGAGAAAGAAAAGAGAGAGATTTATTTGAGAAATTGTTTCACTCAATTGCACAGACTGGATATAATCTATAGGGTAAGCTGGCAGGCTGGTGACCCAGGAGGAGCTGCAATTCTAAAGAGTCTGAAGGCAATCTATTGGCAGAATTCCCTCTTCCTCTAAGGAGGTCAGTCTTCTCACTAATAAGACCTTTAAGTTATTAGATTAGGCCTGCCCACATTATGGAAGGTATTCTGCTCTACCCAAAGTCTATGTATTTACTTATTTATTATTTTAATAAGTTTAGAAATGATGTATTGCTATGTTGCCCAGACCGGTCGCAAACTCCTGCGGACAAGTGATCCTCCCACTTCAGCCTCCCAAAGTACTGTATTATAGGCATCAGTCACAACACCTGGCCAATTTGTGTTGAAAACAAGGTCTCCATGGATCTGATGCATACTCAAGTTTAAGAACCCCTGAATTATGTGACAACTCTCCATCTTTTCCACATGTACCTGTTCTCCCAATCTCTCTACTGAGTTTCAGAAAACTAGGAAAGCAGTTACTCATGCTCAATGTGTCCTGGATATACAACCTTATGCCTACACTTCGCCTATCCTCATCAAATTATCATTAGTTATAGTTGTACAGTCCCCCTCCACTGTGTGATGGGGATGAGTGAGAGGGACTCTCTAGGGTAACTGAGGATGGTGGGAAGCCGGGAAAGGATGGCAGGGAGTAGGAGCAACAAAGAACCTCTTACCTGAGACAGCAGCTGATGAAGTCAATCAATTGCTAATAGCTGTGTCCCGAAGAATGGCCCAGATGTAAGCCAGGGTAGATAGCCCCAAACAGGGTCAGTCATCTAACACAAGAAGCAGAAGAATGCAAGAGCCAAAAAGAGAAGGAGAAACCATACGAGTTGACAAATGAGAGGCATTTAAGAACACAACATAAATGCATCTAATAGAATTCCTAAGTGAGAAAGAAAATATCTGCAAAGTTAGTGCACAGCAATGGAATTCTAGAAGAGGATTCAAGTCTAGTTTAGAGATGGGAATTGTTAACTACCAGAACTTGACCACTTATGGTGGGCTTCTAGTAGTAGAATGGGATAGACAGAAAGAAGGTAGAAGTCTAGGCAACATAGCGAGAACTCATCTCTACAAAAACCAAAAAATTAGTGAGACGTGGTGGCACACACCTCTAGTTCCAGCTAAGCAGGAGGCTGAGGTGGGCCCAAAAGTTTGAGGCTGTGATGAGCCATGATTGTGCCACTGCACTCCAACCTGGGTGACATAGAGAGACCCCCAACTCAAAAAAAATGTGGGTAGAACACAGATCCCTCTATCTACATGGAGCAGTGAGAATTGCAAGTGAAAACATGCCACACCACCGAGTTTAAACAAAGAAATCTGTGTGTGGGACATAGCGACTCAGATGAGGTGGCAGTGTGTGTTGAGAGTACAGACAGTAATCAGCAAACGAGAAAGACAAATGATAGGTATGATGCAAAACCCAACAAGGGGAGACCTGGAACTGGACATGCCAAGAAAGGCGGGCGTCTGGGAGTTCTATGCGAATCTGGAAAAGGTCTAGCCAGATAAGCAGAGCCTTGGTTTTAGTAGAAACATGCCTTCTGAGAAAGTTAAAATCAACTCAGGCTGAGAGAGTAAACATCTGCCTACCATTTATCAGATACAGCCACATATCTGCAAACGTAACAGGAAACAATATTTCTCTCAAGGATGCTGAAGCTGTCAAGTGCCCTAACAACCTCTTTGTTGAATGACTCCTGCTTTATTAATCATTGAGGAACTTTAGACCTACAATCAAAGATTATCAGGGACTTTGCTGTTGAAGATTGTATCATTGAGAAGTAAACACTTCATTCCACTCCTGCCTGGAGAGTCTAAGCCACTTTGACACAAAAAAGCAGTCTCGATTTACAACCCAGGTGCAGAGATTCAGATAAGGAGTTTCTGGACACAACGGTCCAAATTCATCTTAATTTTACATTGTGTAGAGAAACAGGAGCCTGGGTCTGTTTCATAGTCCAAATCCTTACCCACAACCCTGCTTTGCTTTGAACCTTTCAAACACTGCTTCATTTAAATACCATCTAAATCCCACCCTTTCCCTTAATCCAACAATAATTCTCTTTTTCTCTGCTGTTCTGGTGTGCAGTTTCCCTCACTGCATTGGGTCAGTTGCGTCAGACATGTTTGATTCTGATGTTGTCGGGCTGATTGGGCCGGAGAAATTCTAATCAGTTGACTAGAAATGGTTAAGGAAGAAGCCCATTAGGAGATTAGTTCCCTCAAAGGGAATTGTCACTTGGGGGCAAGGTGAGTCCACTTGTTGGAATCAGGGTATTAGGATAAGACCAGAAGTAAGTGCTTTCCACTGCTCCACCTAAGTGTTGGTCTGTCACAGTCTGAGGATCTCTGGCTTCAGTTACCATTGGTCTCGGGATATGGAGATGGAGTTAGGACAGCAAAAAAAGATTCAGTGGTTTCATTTGAGGAAAGTACCAGGGAGGTAGGCGCTGGGAACCAGCTGGTTGAGACCAAAATCCAAGAGTGTGCAAGAGGGACTGCAATGTAGGTCCAGGCACAGCAGTTCCTGACCAGGACTTATCTAGCTTCTCACACAGGGAGTCTACTATGAGAATGAGATTCTGCGGAGGACAAAGTGTTTCCTTCCTACAAAGACTCCTCATCTCTTTGAAGAGAAAGAGATAAGGGAGAAAAAGAAAGAGAGTAAAGGAGAGAGAGAAGTCGAACCAGTGGGAAAGCCCAAAATAACGGATTTGAGAATAAGGGAAGTGCTTTATGGTACAGCTCTGTAAGTTCAGTGCCTAATGCTAGAGTTGAGACCGTACAAACACGTGGAAAACAGATTGAGTCTAATGGATTGGTGATCTTTATCTGCCACTTTTCTCAGCTACATGAGTGCCCCATGGGAATTGCCTTTTTTTTTTTTTTTTTTTGGCATATGAACCCAATAGCCCTGGTCCTGAGGGGAGAGATGGGAACATCGTGTCGTGTTGTTGACTCTTCCATTCTCTAGAGGATTTGCTCCAAGCAGCAGTGAATGGATCCCTGTGAGAACACAATGCTATTTTCATCTCGGACTGACCTATTATTCTACTCTATTTCTGCTCCTTTTAGGGAGAGGAAAACTGGTCTTAGTTATTTTGGTCTGAAGTTTTTCAAAACTTCCATTGCAAACCAGCAAGGTTGACTTCTGGGAAATTCTACTCCAGTTAATAATTTAAAATGTATTTATATGGTGAAGAATGACTTTATAAAGGTTATCTTTTTATGTAAAAAAATATATATATAGAAAAACAGCAACAAAATCTTGTACTCCATTTCCCGATTTGTGGGATGAGCAGGTGTGGGAGGACTTCCCTGACCAGGTGGGGAGGACAAGGCAACCTCTGAGAGGAAGACTGAAGATCTTGTGTCTTCAGTCATATATGGAGTAACCCAGGCAGCCAGAAAGAAATCTAGAATTTCCAACAAATCTACCAGCTCCACCATAATAGTGTCACGTTCAAGAGTGACAATGTTCCTCGGCTCTTTTACTATGGTTCAAATCGTTTCAGAAACCCATCCCACCACCACTCTTCCCTGCCCCCTCAACATGCCTGCCTGCCTGTCTTCCTTCCTTCCTTTTGTTTAAATTCCTGCTTCAAAAATGGAAAAGAAGTTTAGAGGTTTATAAAGGGGAAAAGAGAATGTGAAAAGTAAATATAAAATTATTAGTAGCAGTAATGCTTTTCTAAACCAATGGTTTTCAATTTTTTTAACTGCAACCATCAGCAAGAAAGACATTTTACATCATGTCCCTAGTACCTGCGTCCTTAGACACATTTGTATATATATGTATACATATGTGCATATAGATAGATATTAATACCAAGTTTCACAAAACACTATATATGGTACACAATGATTTTTATTTTTTCATTTTATAAAATATTTGTCGTGATACCATGACCCACTCAATGAGTGGCAACCCGCAGTTTAAAAACTACTGCTGTCGTGGGCAATATTAGCAGACAGCTTATTAATCTTTATTCCAGAAAATAACTCAAAATTAGTTTTGTTTCCTAATACCAGACTTCTTGTTTTCAAAGGACTGACATCCAAGATGTTCTTTGGGAATGTGTTCGCTCTGTTCTTGCCTTAGTGGTCCAGAAGTCAACACAGTTGTGACTCTATAAAAAAATCAGGGGCATCTTCATTATTTCTAAGATGAGCCCTAGATTCTGAACATCCCTCCTAGAAATACTTTTTGGTTTTTGTTTGTTTGTTTTTTGTAGAGACAAGGTCTCGAAGTCCTGGGCTCAATGAATCGCCCACTTCTGCCTTTCAAGTAGCTGGAACTAAAGGCACACACCACCATGTCCAGCTGCAAAATTCTCCTTAAAGTCTCTCTAAGAACTGGCTAGAATAAAGACCAAAATTATGGCCTCCACAGCAACATGGATGCAGCTGGAGATCATCATCCTAAGTGAACTATCACAGAAACACAGCATAATTAACAACTTATGTTTGAATATTAGGTATATTTTACACAAAGAGATTCCACCCCCGCCGCCTCTTCTTCTTTTATGCAAGTTATTGTTGAAGGCTTTAAAAATGTCATTAATAAACTTCTGGTAACTCTAAATGGTGTAAAACGTCCCGGTTTCTGCTATGTCACAATCATGTCATGACTCCAAATTTCCTTCCTTAAAATATGCTCTAGGTTTTTAATTTCTTTGGACTTCAGGGTTTTTTGTTTGTTTTGTTTTGTATCAATTTGTTAAGTGCTGCTTGTAGTACCTGTCACACCTATTTCAAAAGGTTGTTCTGAGCACTAAGCCAGCATGGGTGTGAAATTCTTTGTAAACTGTACAAGATATGTAAATGAAAGAGATAAACCTTGGTGTTATAATAAACATCTATTTATACAATCGCTTACAAGGAAACTTTCCTTTATCCTAAGGAGTTTGCAAATACTGACCTCTTCCATCACAAAATCTGATATATAACATTATAGTTCTTCTAAAATCTAGCTATTGTTTGCACCAGTTGGCAGTAAATCTCTGAACTCTGCCATCCTGCCTCAGTATCTCCACGAGCTCTTGCCCTACGTCCTTCTCTCTGAAGTCCTCCTTCCTTCTGGGACTCTTGCTCTGTCACTGACTTGTAAACAATTCCAGAGACCCACAGTAAGGTAACCAATAGTCACTGATTAAAGTATGTCTATGAGGAAAAAAAACTAGCTATTTTTAACTTAAAAAGTAATAGGCATATACATGTGCACAAAATAAAAATTTTACATACATAACATAAAAAATTATACAAAAGTATTAAGTCCTGACTATTCTTGACTATTCCAGCCTTCCAGTCCTCTGTTACTCTTCCCCATTCCCCAGAGGCGGTTCCTATTACTAAGATCTCCTGGAGTGCTTCGGAAATATTCTATGTACCTATGTTCCTTGATAAAAACATGCGGAAGTCGACTATACACAATAAGTTCATCTTACTCTTTTCAACTTAAGCATATACCTTAAATGTTGGTTTACAGCACACAGATGAACCTCTTTCTTTTTCTGGAGCTGTGTTTCATTTTATTTTGTGAGGTGCCATAAGGTATTTAATCTGCCCTTATTGTTCCATCACTTTTTAAGCCATCGACAGTCCAATAAGACTCTCCGAAGATATCGCCTAGATAACAGCTTAAGCTGTTAAATTAAGCTGAAACTGGATAAATTTCTAGCCAGTTTAAAAAAAAATTATTTTCCAAAAGTGTTTCCTTATATTTTATTAAAAACAAAAAACAACAACATTAAAAAAAAAAATACAGCTATCAACTTAGGCGTCTCTGCAAGTGCATTTACAGTTATGGATGGTAAATCCTACCAGAAGAAAGGCAAGTAAAATAGACAATTCCTGGGGGAGCCATTTCTGCCCGCTCTCCAAGGGTTTTTATTTTATTTGAGTTGTGGGGCAAAGGTGAAGATTTACTATGTAAGTAGGCTGTATGCAGGTGAAGTTTGGGCTTGTAGCTGGCCCTCTCCCCACCGACAGTGGACCTGCTACCCAGTGTGTTACCATGTGCCTCCTTCCTCCTCCATCCCTCCCCTAGCTGTGTCTGCCGATCCCACCCTTGTGCTAGTGTGACCAGTGATCAGAGCCCATTTAAGAGTGAGAACAAGCGGGGCTTGGTGGCTCAGCCTGTAATCCCACGCCTTTGGGAGGCTGAGGTGAATGGATTGCCTGAGCCCGCGGGTTCGAGACCCGCCTGGGCAAGCGAGACCTCATCTCTACAATAAATCAAAAAAATTAGCCGGGCGTGGTAGTGCAC
>CAUYQG010033783.1:0-14199 GCA_963574415.1 Tarsius wallacei | reverse complement strand
TTTATGTCTGTTTGTTTCCACAACAATGGTATGGTGGTGGTGGGGGGGCTCAGATGGGGCCAGACAGGCTCAAGAAAGTTAAGCCCATGTCCATTCATGTCTTTTGCCCACTTTTTAATGGGGATGCTTGTTTTTTTTTTTTCCTTTCGGCACATTTGAGTTCCTTATAGATGGCCTGAATGTTAGGCCTTTGTCAGATATGCAGTTGGCAAATATTTTTTCCCATTCTGTGGGCTCTCTCTCTCCTCTCTTGATGGTTTCATTTGCTTTGCAGAAACTTTTCAGTTTGATGAGATCCCACTTGTTAATCTTATCTCTTATGGCACGAACTTCTGTGGTTTTGGTCAGTAATTGGTTGCATATTCCGATTTCTGTAAGTGTGTTTCCTGCATTTTCTAAAATTCTTAGCATGTGAGGTTTTATGTTTAGGTCTTTGATCCATTTGGAGTTGATTTTTATGTATGGTGATAGGTAGGGGTCATGTTTCATTCTTCTTCATGTGGTCAACCAATTTTCCCAGCATTATTTACTGAATAGGTTCTCCTTTCCCCAGTGGTTATTATTGGAGGTTTTAAAAAGACATATGAGCAGTCAACAGCTACATAAAAAAATTCTCAGCCTCACTAATCATCACAGAAATGCATATCAAAACCACATTGAGATACCACCTAACTCCAATAAGTTGGCCATAACTAATAAAACAAAAACAACAGATGCTGGCAAGGATGTGGAGAAAAGGGAATGCAAAGTAGTTCAACTTCTACAGTGTGGTGATTCCGAAAAGAACTAGAAATTGATCTTCCATATGACCCAGTAGTTCCCCTTCTGGAAATATACTCAGAGGAACTTAAATCACTCTAACGAGAATGATATCTGCACATGAATGTTTACTGCAGCCCTATTCACAATAGCAAAAAACATAGAACCATGTTTTTTGGTCCTGCCCATTGAAACTGGACTGGATACAAAAAATGTGGCACATATAACAATGGAATATTACACAGCCATAAAGAAGAACACAATTATGGACTTCACAGCAACTTAGATGGATTTAGAGTCTATCATTCTCAGTGATCTATCCCAGAAACAAAGAACTGAGTACCACATGTTCTCACTCATAAGCGAACCCTGAACATTTACCATAATACAATAAGAAAGGGACTGACAGTAGCAGGACACTGCCAGGGGAGGGAGGGAGGGCACATAGCATCAATAAGGGTAACTGATCTCAAACCAGGTGAAGTGGGGACCAAAGGGAGGCCCAAACTTTATCTGTATGATGATGACTTGTATACCTAACTCTGAATCATACCCTACATCTTTAAAAAAAATTAAAAAAGCAACAACAAAGAAGAAGAAGAATGTTAAGCCAGTTGCTTCAGCTTACATGCCTGGTAAAAATGATACAGACCGTGATTCAAAACTACATCTCTCTGACTTCAAAGCTCATTCCAGGGATTTAAAAACTTACATGCACATTAATGACTAAGATTATCATTTTTTTTTAAAGGAAATTGAAACTCAGGGAGGTACAGTGGTCTCCAGGACACCTGCTGCTCCTTGTAATGAGTGTACTTGGAAGTGAGCTATCTGAGCCCAGCCAACAGTCCTTTCCCTGTCTTCCATGCCCTCCACAGCTTTGGGACAGTTCTTGTCCTCAGCACATGTGAGTAGGTCCTCTGGTTGTTTGCCAACCAGTCTTTTGGGAAGATTTTGTGAGGCAGTTGTGGGGTGGAGCAAAGAACAAAGGCCTTGGAGTCAGAAGATCTGAGTTAGAATCTTAGGTGAGTAATTTACTACCTGGGCAAACTTGGTCAAATTCCACCCTTTGAACATGAGTCTTTTCATCTCTAAAAAGGGGGTAATATAGTAATCATGGTTTGGGTAGTACATGAGGCAGCTAGTACAGTGGCAAGTGTGATCTCTTGTTCTCTCACTATTCTTATTTTATTTTGTTTTATTTTCCCCTTTGCTGTGAAAGTCACTCATCCTGTTTACATTGTGAGTAACCCATGCCCCCCAGGATTCCATATTTGATAAAACTATTTGGGATAGTTTTTCTTTAGAAGCTTTTATTCTATTCTGCTTCAAAACTACATCTCTCTGGCTTCAAAGCTCATGCTTTCCTGGATATCTATCTATCTATCTATCTAGAGACATAGATGAATATTCATATGTTGTTTCTTAGTTTGTAAAAGAGTCAAAGAGTCTCTTGGGATCTTGCAGAGAGGAGAGTTGTTTGAGATCTAAACTGGTTGAAAATTCCGTGTGTGAGCTCCATGTTTGTAAGCCAGTAAATGAGAGATATACACATCTTCTCCAGTATGTGCATTATTTTAATAATTTAATAACTACCTTGCCTGCAAAATATCCCAAATGCTTAAAAAAATCGTAATAATCATGTGATTTCAAGATAACAGAGATTAGAGAGAAGTATGGCTTTTGAGAGTCTGTTGTTGGAAATAATCTCCTGGAAAGTTATGTTCAGTGTAATTTGTATATATTCAGTTTTTATTTTGAAGAAAATTAAAAACAATCTTTAAATAAAAAATAACCAATAACCTACTTTTAAATTTATTTTTCCATAGCATGCCTCTTACCTAGCTATTTCTTGTTTTAATCTCTTAAGCTTCCATGAACGTTTTCCAAGTCACTCAGTCAATCTATGTTTTGTGAGTTAAAAAACAAATAAATCAAATGTACTGCAATTCAGAGATGAAAATGCTTTTTTTGTACTTAAAATAAAACTAATGGAAAGTATCAGTTATTCCCTAGCAAAAATATTGTTATTACTTACTTAGTCACAACAAATAGACTTCTACTGGAGCTGGTTTGAGTTCCACAAGATCTGAAAGCTCTTTATATAAGTACATCATGACCAATAAGCAGCCTAATATATCTTAGAACCACTGGAAATAAACAAGAAAAAGTTACAAAATATCATGGAATAGTTTGTGCATTTCCTTTCTATCTTCAATCTAGCAACCTGTTCTATCACCTTTTGCATTTCTGTGTTGTCAAAATATTTACAGCTACACTTCTGGGAATCCATAATGGTACAAAGAGCATGAGGTACATTTTAAAAATTTCGTTCAATTACTGTGAAATGAGCTAGTTTCTAAATCACCTGTATTATGCTTGGAGTATCTTTAGGCCTTGCCATGTATGGGGGGACAAAAAAGACAGACTTGTCTTTGGTTAAGTCAATTAGCACCCAGAGGACCACGGCATGTAAAAAAAGGACTCAAAATAAGATGCTATTCTTCAGAATATAATAAATCCATCTGCAAATTAAAGTTAGTTTTGTCAGTTGGCCTAATAGCTCTTAGTTGTGAGTTAGTGTTTGTAGCTGACAGCATCTTGTGCTGTGCTTTAAATGCTGGGATGCTCAGTTTCTGGTTTGTGGCATGTGCCTAGCAGACTTTCAAGGCTGGCATTTGTGTAAAGTGTAAAGTATAAAGTGATTTGACCTGTCTTCCTTTCTTTTATATTTTTTAATTGCCTTTATTTTTAATTCTTTTTAAAAATTCATTGTCTCTCACTCTCTTATATTTATCCTTGGGAACCACTTTAACAGCATTTTAAAATAAAGCAAAAAGAAAATAAATAGTGCTTATTCTAACTACTGGTTCTTTTTGCACCTACTTACAAGGTGGTGAATATTCTAGAAGGTAACTCATGAACTTCGTAACACAAGCTTCACTGTTTAGAGGCTTCTCATCTGTGTACACCTTCTTTACCTCCAAGTTCATTTCAGAGATAGTTATGAAAAAACGTTTTAAGAGTGTGTAAATCAGCTTATGTTAAGTGTGATGCATTGCCATTTTTTGAGACATTTTATAACTTTGTGTATCAAAGAGCTCTTTTCTACTTTGCCCAGAGTAGAAAGAGGAGTAGCCATCTTGCTCACAGCGTTTGTTTTCATCCCCTCTATTGTGTCTTACACAGGAGGCAGGAGGAAGGCGGCATTTACTGGACGCACTGTATGTGGTGGGCTCTTTGTGTTCCTTATCTTATTGAATCCCCCCAACCTTGCAAAGTAGGTTTTATTGTTCCTGTTTCATAGATGAAAGAACAGGGACCTAAGTTAGATAAATTGCAAAAGTTCCATTTAGTGTCAGCATGCACAGTCCACACTCCACGATACTATCCTAAAGGTGGCATTTGCTATGGTCTCAATGCGTGTGTTCCCCACTGAAATTCATGTGTTGAAACCTGAAAATCCCTATGTTGAAATGCCGTGGTGTTAGGTGTTGGGCCTCTGGCAAGGCCCTCATGAGTGTTATTAGTGTCCTCTAGAAGAGACTCCAGAGAGATGACTTGACCGTTCCACCGTGTAAGGACACAGCAAAAAGGAATCATCTATAAACCAGAGGGCGAGCCTTCTCCAGAAGTTGAATCTACTGGCACCTTGAGTTTGGAATTCCCAGTCTCCAGAGCTGTGAGAAATTTGTGTTGTTTATAAGCCACCTCATTTATGATATTTTGTTATAGCTCCCTGAATGGACTAAGTCAGCCTTGCTCTACTAAAGATTGACAATGGCCAACTCAGAGGAGACAGGACTTGGGCCATATCTGCCTAGTAAGGTGGGACAGAAGGTAGAGGGCTTGGACTGAGTCTAGGATCTAGACAGATATTCAGAGCTTGAGGCATCTGAAGCTACCTCTGGAAAACTAAGCACCAGAGAAGACCTGTCTGGAGTATCTACCAGGCAGGTAGAATGTTACTACTACTGCTAGCCACAGCAATCATTTACATTTTTAAAAAGCTTTGCTTTTATAAACATTATTTTCTTTATTGTCACAGCAACTTTGTGAGCTATTCAGGACAGGTTTTTATTATTTCCATTATGGAAGTTTCTCCCCTTTTCTTCCCTCCCTCTCTCCCTACCTCCCTCCTTTCCTTTTATAAGCAGTTCCTGGGGTCAGCCTCATTCCAGACTTTGTAGGTGGAAAAGATAGGACAAGAGACTGAGGTCTGGAACAGTGAACAAGAGAGACTAGGCTTGTACACTGTTTACAAATGCAGGTTGTTATAGTCTGTTCACAATTGGAAATTGTATCGATGGGCACACCAATAAAGGCATTTGTTCTGATTTACAAGCCAAGGAACAGATATGCCATGACTCTTTCAAGCATTTCCTTCTAGTTCTGTTGTGACAGTTTCACTGACTTTTCTTGGGAACAGATGTGAGGTCTGGGCCTGAGGCAACCCTTGGCTCTGAACGCAGGAGGCTTACCTTGGTTTCCACCCCTGCAACAATGACCAGTCCTACCTGTTACTGGGTACTTGAGGCAGGAACCATTACCCACTCGCTCTCCATGGGATATCCCATGTAGTGGCCACTGGCTGGGAATGTTGCAGTGTTACCCCTGACTCTGAGTTTTAAATCTGGAAAGGAGACACCTGCTTTATATTTACTGTTAAGTTTAATGATCTGTGTAATCAACAGCTATGCAAATCACCACCTGGAGACTTAGATTGTGCTTCCTCTCTTCTGTGTCCCTTGCCTGGCCTTGTTACTTTCCCTGGGCCATATATTTTTTTTTTCTCCCAGGTGTGTTATTTCTGAAATCTGGTAAAGAACTGCCCAGAAAAGCACTGGCAGGCATTGCTGGTGACATCTACAATGCTTTCCATATGTGCAGCTTGTGAGAGCTTACCTCGTACTTGCATACTGAGGAGGTCACTGGATTTTGACAACAGCCCTGTGGGGAAGTCAGGGCAGCTTTTTGTCTTCTTCCTCTTATTGATGAGAAACTGAGACTCAGAAAAATCAAGTGTTATGGGTGGACCATGCTGACCTAGGAAGTGAGACCAGGTGCTGAATCTCAGTCTGAACTGATGACATTGTAAGGAGCATGGACTGAAGGGTCCTGGAGCTTGGAGTTTCATAGACCTCAGTTTGCGTCCTATGTGGATTCGGGTTTGCATCCGACACTGTCATTTACAGAATAGCTGCTTGTGCAAGTTCATTCACCTCTCTGAGCTTCAGTTTGTTCGTCTGTGAAGGAGAACTGGTAACACACATGGGTCGACTGTGTGGTCAAATGAGTACCAAAGACAGAGCACAGGAGAGTGACAGGTACAAGTCAGTTCTGTGTCTCTCCTTCAAAATCTTCGTTCTGGTCACCTGATTATCCAAAAGTTGAGTAAACAAGTCACACTTAGTGCTAGAATATTGAATTCATTTTAAATTTACCCATGGGGGTAACAGTTTTCAGAGAGAAAGTGATGGTTTTGAATTTATCCTGAAAGCCATCCAAATCCTGGAGGAACTCAGGGATATTCAGGCTCCAAAGCATCTTTACCCATGCCAGCACACATGTGTGCAGCCCCAGCCTGTGGTTGTACTCAATGTAACCCCATTTTGGACAACATTGCAGTGCAGACCGTGCTTCTGGCTGGTGGTGCTCATCCTTCCACCTCCAGCCTCTGCTTTGTCCCATGTACATCCTCAGCCAACTGCACCCATGTTCTTGTGTCCAGTGCCTAAAGGCTGGTGGACGGCATACATGAAGGCTCACATGATGGACTGGTTTCTCGATGTTCCCCCAAAACAGTTCTTCTGCCTCATCCCCCTAGTCAGTGTCTGTCAGGGCAGCAGATTCCTCCCATAGCTTCCTATGGCAAGGGGTTAAAAAAGAGAAAAAGTGAAAGAAAAGAATGAGGCAAGAGAGGTAAAGACTTCAGGGAAGGCATTCTGGGACTAAAATAGGTGTGTGTGTGTGTGTGTGTGTGTGTGTGTGTGTGTGTGTCTGAAAAGGGAACTGAGAAATAAAAATCCTGGACCATTTTTTTTTAAAGGAAGACAGTTGCTTTGAAGAGCCATACTTATTTGGGATATAAGTCCTGGTAGCTGTGTGAACAAGATCTGTCACACCTTTGTAGTTTATACCAGGCATTCTACTCATCCACAATGGCTGGTGAAATGTCCCAGGATGGATGCTGGGTGTGAGTGTGCTGCACTTGTGCCCAACCTGGGAAAACTTTTGGTTTGGATTTTAAGTTTCAAACTCCGTGTGATGTGCTTTTGAACTTAGACACAATCTCACTGCAGAACTTAGAGGCTTTATGATATTGTGAGACAATAACATAATGGCACAAAGAATGGAAAATTAAGTGCATGAATTGGTCGTGTATATTAGGATACGAGGTCAGCTAGGGTTGCTGACATGGCCGCTTAAGAAAGCAAAAATGTATCTTTCCTTTGCATATGGAAATATCAACCATCTGTATTCCTACAAGGAAGTTTGTCTAATATTAGATTATTGGAATGGATGCCCCTTCAGTTCTTGGCCACATGATAGATGGCACCGTAGATGGTGACATAGAAGATGATCAGGGTACAGATAGGTAGAGGCGCTCCTTCTCCAAAACCACTTCTTTAATTTGGAACTCTGGAATTCAGGTAATTAGCCATATGACATTAAAAAGTGGAAACATGTGGATTTAATCATGATAAGATTAAGAGAGTGATTTTAATTTATCTGTTACTTTCAAAAAACACTTACAGTACTCCTGAATATGTGAGTATAATGTTATGAGCTGGGGATATAAAAAGTGGTCATAGATATGACAGTGGGGGGATCCCTATGAAACATTTAGAAATATTAGACATTAAACTTGTAGTGAGTAGACGAGCTCTCTGGAAGTTAAAATAGCCAGGAGTCAAAACAGAAGAGGAAATTGAAACCCAGAGTGGTAACACCTCAAGTTGTACCAATGGGTCCCAAGGTAGGAGTTGGAGGGTGCAGTAATTTGCTGCCTGGTCCTAGCGACCGCAGGCTGGAATGGTAATTCAGGGAAAAGAAATGACCACTTGGGCTGATGAAAGGTGGGGAAGTGAACTTGTTATCTCTGAATGAAGCTATGAAGCTACATGAAATCACATGCTAAAAATAAGCCGCCCTCCAGCATTAAGGGATAAAAGTTAAGATTATGTTACAACCAAATGTAGTGTGTAAAGCTTGACAAAATCTGGCTAGGGAAAAAAATCTATAAAAGATGCTTTGTGGGCAGTTGAGAAAGTTGAATATGAACTGGATAGTAGATTATACTCAGAAATTTTTGCTAATTTTCTTTAGTGTGTTAATACTGTAATAAGACACAATAAATGAACAAAACACTATGAAAGTAGTATAGCAGACATGCATAATAAACTGCAGAACTTTTAGAAATATAAACTTGTTGAAACAAAAATTAACCAGATTATTAAGTGAAACAAAGTAATACACAGTGATTTGAACTACAAACTTGAGAAGATTACACAAAATGCATTACAGAGCATAGAAGAGTTGGGAAATACTAAGAGAAGCTGGGAAACACTAAGTGACAATGACAGGATCACATGCACATCTCACAGAACTCAAAACAGAGGAAGAGAAACGGAGTATACAGTATACAAAGAGCCATGACAACTCAGATTCTATTATTTCGATGCTCCTGAAAACTGTATAATAATCCTCATAAGGTATTCAGATAAGAAAAGAGGAACTTCAGTTATCCCTCTATGTGGATGATATGATTCTATACCTGGGAAACTCTAGAGAACTTGTCAAAAACCTTCTTGCACCAAAAAATGACTTTGGTAAAGTCTCAGGATACAAAAATCAATGCACAAAAGACAGTTGTGTTTCTGTACATCAACAATAAACAGACAGAGAACCAAACAAAAAACACAATTGCATTCACAATAGCCACAAAAAAGCAATATCTTGGCATCCACTAACAAAATAAGTGAAAGACCATTACAATGAGAACTACAAAACACTGCCCAAAGAAATCAAGGATGATACAAACAAAAGGCAAAACATCCCATGCTTGTGGATTGGAGGAATCGATATCCTCAGGATGTCCATCTTACCCAAGGTAATCTACACATTCAATGCAATTCCTATCAAATTGCCAACATGATTTCACAGACCTACAAAAAGCAATACAGAAATTCATATGGAAGCAAAAAGAGCACAAATAGCTAAAGCAGTCCTCAGCAAAAGGAACAAAGCTGGAGCCATCACACTTTCAAACTTTAAACTTTATTACAAGGTCACAGTAACCAAGACAGCATGGTATTGGTACAGGAACAGATGCATAGGCCAATGGAACAGCACAGAGAATCTGGAATCAAAAGATGGCCCCCCAATCATCTCATCTTCGACAAAGCCATAGAAAACAAACAATGGGGGAAAAAAACTGTATTTAGTCAATGGTGCTGGGAAACCTGGCTAGCCACATGTGGAAGAATGAAACTGGATCCGTTCCTATCACCATACACAAAAATGAACACAAAATGGCTCAAGGATTAAAGCCTCAGACTATAAAAATCTTAGAAGAAAACTTAGGGAATACCCTCTTGGACATTGCAATAGGCAATGCATTCATGGCCAAGTCCTCAAAAGCAAATGCAACACAAGCTAATATAGACAGGTGAGACCTTATCAAACTGAAAAGTTTTTGCACAGCAAAATAAATCATCAAGGCAGTAAAGAGAAAACCCATAGGATGGAAAACAATATTTGTAAGTTATACAACTTATAAAGGCCTAACATCCAGCCTCTACATGGAACTCAAACAAATTGAAGGAAAAAAACAAAACAAAACAAAACAAAAAACCCCAAACATTAAAAAGTGGGCAAAGGACATGGACAGACACTTCTCAAAGAAAGACATACAAGCAGACAATAAACACATGGAAAAATACTCAGTCTCACTAATCATCAGAGAGATGCAAATCAAAACTACAATGAGATACCACCTAACACTGCTAAGGATAGCTATCATTAATAAGTCAAAAAATAACAGGTGCTGGCATGGCTGTGGAGAAAAAGGAATGCTTCTCCATGCTGGTGGGAGTGTAAGCTAGTTCAGCTTCTATGGAAAGCAGTGTGACATTTTTTCAGAGAACTAAAAATTGAGCTTCCATAGGATCCAGCAATTCCTTGGAATATGCCCATAGGAACATAAATCGCTCTATCAAAAAGACACCAGCACATCTCTGTTTATTACACTGTTCACAATAACAAAAACATGGGTTTAACCCAGGTGCCCACTGAAAGTGGACTGGCTAAAGAAAATGTGGTACATATACATGATGGAATATTACATGACCATAAAGAAGAACAAAATTGTGGCCTTCACAGCATCTTGGATGCAGTTGGACATCATATTATGTGAACTATCGCAGAAACAAATAACTGAATACCACATGTTTTCACTAATAAACAGGCCCTGAACATTGGTCACACTAGCACAAGGGTGGGGTTAACAGATGCTAGACACTCCTAGGGGAGGAGGGGAGGAATAGAGGAAAGAGGGAGGGGGCCATGTGTCAACACACTGGGTACCTGCTCCCCTATCATAGGGAGAGAAAGCCAGCTAGAAGCGCAAACTTCACCTCCACATAACTTACTTATGCAGTAAATCCTCACTTATATCCAATGATTCTAAAATAAAATAAATTTTAAAAATCATCATAAGTCTGTATTTAGATGCATTATAATAAAACATAAGAACACCAAAGACAAAGAGACAATTTTAGAAGAGAGAAAAGATAAGAACTACAGTTAGAACAACAGTGATGTCAATGAGAATCAATAGAAAATATGAGATCTACTTAGAATTTTATACCTAGGTAAATTATTACCCAGTAACAGTACAAAAATAAAATATTTTAGTCTACTTAAAAATTCAAAATTTACCTAACATGAAACAAGAATGAGTAGACAATTTAAACATACTTCTAACATTGAAGCTATTGTATTAGTAGTCTGAATCTATTCCAAAAACAAATTATGTTCCTGAACACCAGTCTTTCATATGCAAGTGCCAGCAAGTTTTCAAGGAATACAGCATTTGGATTTGAGAGAGCAGAATAAGAGGCATGAACCAATTCATTTTATGGGCTCAATATGACCTTTTATCAAAATCAGAGGACAGTGAAATAATTATATACTGATCTCTTTTAGGAACATAAACTGAAACATCTCAAATAAAATATTAATAAGCCAAATCCAGGAATTCTAAGGTGGGATTATCATGGGAATAAAGATGTTTATAACTAGAAATGTGTATATAGCTCAGCATATTCAAGTGATTAAAACAGAAGAAACTATATATCACTGTAACAGATAAAAAATGCATTAGGCATGTTATACATTATGATGGGAAGACTTAATAAAATATAATCTGCCATGAATGTTCAAGACAATTTGAAGAACAAGGATTTTCTCCATTAGACCCCATTAGATAATAAAACTGAAACCATTCGGAGGTATGGTAGTGGTGCATGGTCAGAAAATCAACCAATGGAACAGTATACAGAGTCCTGAAATAGACCTGCTCACATAAGGAAGCTTTTAATCACCCATGTGAAAATGTAAACCATCGAGGAAAGGATATGCTATTGGATGACTAATAATTAAATGACTAAATGACTAAGGACCAAAGTATGTTAATTATCTGAGCATATGGGAAAAAAATAGGCATTGCTACACTTCACTAATTGTAAATAACCATAGATTCTATGTATGGAATGTCCAGTATTTGCCAGGTATTTGGCGTGTGTTATTTGCAATTCATATAAAATCCTTGAGGAATAAAATTTAAAGGTAAGAGATTATGTAACTCAGATCACAGACCTGGTAGTGGTAGAGTCAGGATTGGAATCCAGATTTGTGTGAATCAAACTTTTTGCATTATCTCATGCCTAGGATGCTGGTGCTTGCCCCATCACTTTTCTTAGGTTGCTCCATTTCCTGAAATCTCTCTCTTTGGTCTCAAACACTGGCATCATCTCACTTAGCCACATTACTTTCTACTCATCTTCGAAGTATGTGTTCAATCATTACCCCCGAGGGAGTTGTTTCTCACTCTCCCCATCTCCAGGATAGAATCTATACCCTCAGCCCCATTCTTTTAACATCATGTCTATCATCACATTCATGACAGAACTTGGAAGACAAAAAAGGCAGGGTTCACATGCCCTCTTCCTCTCCAAGAAAACAAATATTTGCCTGTCAGAAATAAAACTGTCAAAACTATTAAAAATTGCTGTTTAAAAGTTAGTGCAAATTTTAAAATAGCAATAACTATTCTGTTAAATAATAAAGCTATTTTTTAAAGGAAATATTGCAATAAAGAACAAAGAAGAATGATAAGCGCTTTGATGTCACACGGTTTAAGATGGCACCATGTAACACCACATCTATGAGGCTGACTGTTCTTAGAGCCTAAGGTTTCTTCTTGGCAACACTTGCCCAGTGCAATACTGGTGTGCATTCTTTCAGTCATTTCACACTCAGCGGCTTGTTGCAGCTGCTTTCTTGGAAACTTATTTGAAAACAGTGTTGGACTTAAGGTCCTGTTTTTAGTCTCAGGCAATCCACAGTAGTTTCTGAACCAATCTCTACTGATTTTTCTCCCATTTCTACCAGAACTGTTTTCCCCCTCCTTGCTTCAAAATGCCAGAGAAATTAGGAGTGAGAATGCGTAGAGAATCCTGGGCTGAGAAGATAGAACCACATCTTTTAAAAAGTTCACGGGGCCTGGGCACGGTGACTCATGCCTATAATCCCAGCACTTTGGGAGGCTGAGGTGAGAGGATTGCCTGGGCTCACGGGTTCGAGACCAGCCTGGGCAACTTGGCGAGACCTCGTCTCTACAGTAAATAAAAAAATTAGCTGGGCATAGTAGTTCCAGTTACTTGGAAGGCTGAAGTGGAAGGATTGCCTGAACTCCATCAGGTTGAGACTGCTGTGGTCATGAGCATGTCATTGCACTCTAGTCTGGGTGACAGAGTGAGACTCCAACTCAAAAAAAGAAAGAAAGGTTCATGGAGGTATTCCTCTGTACAGTAATTTCCACTTATCTGTGATTTCACTTTCTGTTGCTTCAGTTACCAGTGGTCTGAAAATAATAAGATATTTTGAAAGGGGGGTGGAAGAGAGAGAGAAAGGGAGAGAGAAGGAGAGAGAGACAGAGAGACATAGTGAGTGAGAGAGAGAGAGAGAGAGAGAGAGAGAGACAGAAACAGAAAGACACAAAGACAGAGAGTGACATAGTGAGAGAGACGGACCATATTCACATAACTTTTCATCACAGTATATTGTTTTAATTGTATTATTTTATTATAAGTTATTTCTGCTAATCTCTTTTTATGCCTAATTTATAAATTAAACGTTATCATACGCATGTATGGATCGGAAAAAGGATATATATATATATATATGGTCTGATACTATCCATGAATACAGGGGAATTACTGGTATTGTCTTTTACATTTCATATGCCTTAACATTGCACTAAGATTGTTAATTTCACTGTAATTGATTTTGTGTATGATTTGAGGTAGCAATCGAATTACATTTTCTTAAATGTACATAATGAGTGGTTGTTTTGATTCCCTTTGGTTTGCAATTCTAGTTCTGTCATAAATTGAATTTTGATATACTCATAGCTGTGTTCCTTGGCTTTCTATTCAGTTTCAGTGGACTATGCTTTTCACTGTATCAAACCTAAAGTTTTAGAAACCTGTAGTTTTATAAATGTTGGTATCTTATAGGGCAATTCCCTTATCCCCTTGACAACCATAGCTGTTGTTCTTGAACTTCGTAAGAATTTAGCTATTTATAAGCCTTTGTTTTTCCATTTACTGTTTATAATTAGTTCTCCAAGTTCTGCAAAAGCGTATTGGAATTTTGATGGAGATTGCTTTGAAGAGAGAAAAAATGGGAGAATTTATAAGCTTACTCTGTCAAGTTTTCCTATTCATGAATGTGAACACTTATCTAAATTTATTAGGTATTTTATATATTAGAATATATTGTTGGCCAGGCCTGATGGCTCATGCCTATAATCTCAACACTTTGGGAAGCTGAGGTGAGAGGATTGCCTGAGCCCATAAGTTCGAAACCAGCCTGGGCAACTTGGTGAGACCTCATCTCTATAATAAATCAAAAAATTAGCTGGGCGCAGTGGCATGTGCCTGTAGTTCCAGCTACTGGGAAGGCTGAGGTGGAAGGATCGCCTGAGTCCAGCAGGTCGAGGCTGTGGTGGCCGTGAGCGTGTCATTGCACTCCAGTCTGGGCGAAACGAAGTGAGACTCTAACTCAAAAAAAAAAAAAAATGCCGGCGACCGTGACAGTGAGCGAGAGAGAGTGGGCGAGAGGGATTAAAAAAAAAAAAAAAAAACACCAAAA
>CAUYQG010033779.1:0-20573 GCA_963574415.1 Tarsius wallacei | reverse complement strand
AGGCTGAGGTGAGTGGATTGCCTGAGCCCGCGGGTTCGAGACCCGCCTGGGCAGGCGAAACCTCATCTCTACAATAAATCAAAAAAATTAGCCGGGCGTGGTAGCGCACGCCTGTAGTTCCGGCTACTCAGAAGGCTGAGGCGGAAGGATCGCCAGAGCCCAGCAGGTCGAGGCTGCGGTGGCCGGAAGCGGCCACTGCACTCCAGTCGGGGGGACGGATTGAGACTCCAACTAAAAAAAAAAAAAAAAAAAAAAAAAGATATTAACCCATTGTCAGTTTTAGATATTACAAACACTTCCTATAATCTGTTAAGTTTATCCTTGATGTCCTTCACTAAAAAGAAATCCTTTATTTTGATGTAATTAAAACCACTAGACTTTGCTTCATAGTTTATGCCATTTGGGTTCTATTTTTAAAGTTTTTTTCTTCACTACTAGTTTACAAAGATATTCTATATTATCTTTTATTAATTTAATTTTTTGTATTTAAATATTCAATCCATCTTTAAGTATGATAATCCAAGAATCTAAATTTACATTTTTTTCCAAATGTAAAAACATTTTTCTAATTAGTTGAATTGTCACTTCACCATTGCTTTGGGGTGACAGTATAATATTATATCAAGTTCCCATATATACATGTGTCTATAGCCAAGGTCCTTTTTCCACTGGATTATTTGTGTCCCTACACCATTATATTATACTATTTTTTGAATTTATTACTGTGGTGTTGCAGTGTATTTTAAATATGCATGTTCCTTCATATCCTTCTTTTATAAAATTGTGCAAGTTGTGTATTTTTATTCTTTCATACACACATTAGAATGAGGACTCACATTCCTCAAAAATCCAGCTAACTTTTTAATATATTCAACTGAATGCATAGATTAATTTCAGGGTAAAAGACAGCCTTATTATATTTTTTTCTTAATCCATGTTATAAATTAACATATTATACCTTTTAAATTTCTCATAATCTATTAAGCTCATTAGTATAATTTTTAAAGAACTTCTGTAAAGGTCTTGTGCTCATCTTATTAACATAAAAGCTAGATGCTTTCTATTTTTGTTACTGTATTATATTTATTTATATTATGCTTTTTAATTATTTATTAAAAGAACTATTAATTTTTCCACTGATCTTACATCCAAAATCTTACTAATATTTCTCATCAGGTCTTATTTTTTGGCTCTTTTTATCTCTACTTCAGTTTTTTTTTGTCTTATGATTTTAACCAGGACCACCAAGTTTGCATTAAACAGTAACTGTATAACTAGACATCCTTATCTTATTCCAATTAATAAGAATATATAAGATGTTTCTATTAGGTATTAATAAATAGTAATGCGATATGTCTTGGTGTGTGGTTTTCTTTCAAGTTTAGGAATTACTTTCTGCTTGTGACTTCAGATAGCTTATATAAAAATTATGAATTGAACTTTACCAAACATGTTTTCTGCATCTTTTGAAATAATTACTTTTTTTTTCAATCTATTCATACCATGATTTACTGATGATGTTTAACTAATATTTAAGGAAAGATAATTCATATCTCATGCAATAATAGTCCCCACTTCTTTGGATTGTCATGAATAAGACCATTTAGAAATATATCTGGCAGAGTAATCAATACATAAATTATAATTTTATTATTTTTGTTATTGCTGATAACTTGATTAAAAGTTCAGGTTATTGATATTATGTCTTAAGTATTACATTGATGGTTTTCAAACTATGTTCCTTGGAATCTTCTTACATTTAATTGAGGAAAGAAGAGTGAATGATGAACTAAAGGATAGTGCTTTCTTCTTTCCTGCATACCAATGTAACTTCAAATAGAGAAACTCTCCTTTTTGTTTATACTATGTATTACACTTCTGCATAAATTTTGCCAGTAATTAGCGGTTGAATATCTCCAGCTTGGATAAATGCATATGTTTTGAATAAAAATACTATTATTACAGTTAATTCTTAAATAATAGTTTTTGCATGAGGTGAAAATAAATAAATTAGATATTATTTATATACACAGATATATAACCACCATAACCAATAATACCATTAGGTATTATTTATATATACAGATACATAACCACTACTATACCTATACCATACACCAATGGACCAGATTTAGTTTTAAAAAGATACTCAACCACAAAAGGCCACATTATGACTATGATGGTCCTTAGGTAATTTTTTTTTTACCTTCATGGGCTCTTTCTTCTGTAACAAAATTAAAGTAATTTTTATTTCTGACTTAGTATAAAGACAATATATTATGTTTTAAAACTTAAAAGTGCATTTTTTTCTTTATACTTTAAAAGAAATCAAAACAATTTTCCAGACTTCTCACAATGTGGTAGGCCTGCTGTGCTTTAGGGATAAATCTTCCCTATAGCCATGGGTCAAGATTTCCAATACTTATAAGATCCTTTCAAGTAATAGAAACAATTGAGACCAACTGAGAATAACATATTGATTGGCAACTTATAATCACCTAACGTGACAAAAGATAAGAGAGTGAGAATACTCTCTGGTGGAATAGAGACACATTCTATGAATCCAATGGGTCAACTATATAACTGAGCTCCAAGATGGAAACAGGTCTAATGTTTCTGAACATTCTAAGTTATTTGAAGACATACTGAAAGCACAAATTTTATACTGTATCTCCTGGTTAAAATGCTGATTTATAATTCAAATTTAAACAGTGCAGGCAATCACTGCCTAACAGAGCACATCTGTCTGCTCAATCCAGGTTGTAGGACACTGATTTTTAGCCAGTGGGTTGTGAGGTAGAACTTGCATAAATGGCAATAAAATGACTTTGGACCCAAAGGTCCTATCATCAAATATGCTCTCTTGAACGTGAGAAAGTCAGGTTGGGATTCCTACTCTAATGGCCTGGGTCTACAGTAGGACAGTTTTCTTGAAGCTATGTTACTGCATCCAAAAAAAGAACTGCAGTAACACTGACTATAATTTGTAAAAGGAGTAGCTCTCACAGACACTGTATTAACAGATTTCTGTTCTATCACCCATAGAGTTCTGCTGGAGAAGGGGTATATGTGATATGGAAGTTAGAACCAATGATTCCATGTTGACAGAATTTGTTCTGGTAGGGCTTTCTGCCCACCCAAAGCTCCAGACAGTTTTCTTTGTTCTAATTTTGTGGATGTACCTGATGATCCTGCTTGGAAATGGAGTCCTTATCTCAATTATCATCTATGATTCTCACCTGCACACCCCCATGTATTTCTTCCTCTGTAATCTTTCCTTCCTGGACATTTGCTATACAAGCTCCTCTGTGCCACTAATTCTCAACAGCTTTCTGACAGGAAGGAAAAAGCTTTCCTTCTCTGGGTGTATGATGCAAATGTTTCTCTCCTTTGCCATGGGGGCCACAGAGTGTGTGCTCCTTGGCATTATGGCAGTTGACCGCTATGTGGCCATCTGCTACCCACTGAGATACCCTGTCATCATGAGAAAATATGCCTTTGTGGCTATGGCAGCTGGTTCCTGGGTTACTGGGCTTGTTGACTCAGTGGTGCAGACATCTCTCGCAATGCAGTTATCATTCTGTGCTAATAATGTTATTAACCATTTTGTCTGTGAAATTCTGGCTATCTTGAAACTGGCCTGTGCTGATATTTCAATCAATGTGATCAGCATGGCAGGGTCAAATCTGATTGTTCTGGTTATTCCCTTGCTAGTAATTTCCACCTCTTACATTTTCATTGTTGCCACCATTCTGAGGATACCTTCCACTAAAGGAAAACATAAGGCCTTTTCCACTTGCTCAGCCCACCTGACAGTGGTGATTATATTTTATGGAACCATCTTCTTCATGTATGCAAAGCCCAAGTCTACAACCTCTGTTGCTACAGATAATCAAGACATCACTGAGGCCCTCATCTCCCTCTTCTATGGAGTGATGATCCCCATGCTCAATCCTCTCATCTATAGTCTGCGGAACAACGATGTAAAGGCTGCTGTAAAGAACAAGTTGTGCAGGAAAAACTTTTCTGATGGAATATGAACACTGATTTATACTATGTATCTCAATATTCAAAGCTACTGCAAACACAAAAGCCAGAAGAGAAACTTACCACATGAAAACAAATTCATGATGTTGCATTCAAAATTATATGATAAAAATATTTTGGTTGCTGTTGTTACTATTAGTTTTTGTTCTGACTGTAGAAATGAATTGTAGTTCTGGTTTTAAAGCCATTTCACAGGAATAAAAAATGTTGAATATCTCAGTCTCAGAAAAAAATAATTTCTCTTAAAATTATTTCTCTAAAAATAATTTCTCTTAAAATAATAAAGGCAAAAAGTATTCTAGAAAGCATTTTGTAACCTATAGTAAGTGTGTTATTAATTAGTATGCTAAATAATTATTAATCAGCACGTGATATAGTGTATATTCATTTTTAATGTGTTCATTTGTTTACTGTTGGTGTCCACTACACATATAAGCTCCCTGTGAATAGGATCTTGTCTGTTTAGTACCCCCACAGCATCCAATAAACCTATAACAGAGCCAGGTACATAATTAATGCTCGGTAAATATTTTTTAATAAATAGCTGAGCCATTTAATGTATAAAATCAGAAATGTATGTCATTTTTGTCATATCTAACAATTAGTCAAAAAGGAAATTGATTACATAAAATACTTCTAAGTAACCTATGTTAGCGTTTTGTCATATAAACAATTCCTAATAGCTAAGGCATTACCTTTTATTTTCTGTGTGATGTGTATTATACCATAGAAGAACAGATTTTGTTTACCTGCTACCAAAACTTTTCTGATATTTGACATGAAATGAGATTAAGATAGATGAAAGAGTTGCCTTATAAGGCATCCTAATTTTAACTCTGGTAGCAGAGTGTTCCTCTTGAACTTTAAGGAGAAACCAGGTTGGAATGAGGATTTCTTTTCTATTCTGCACTCTATCACATGGCCTCTAAGCAGTAGAAGAACTAAACAGAATTAGTGATTGACAAAAATTGCAAAATGAGGATTAGAAGGGGCAAAAGAGATTGTCAAGCTGGTCAACGGACTGAAGAGATACAGGGTTTGGGGCATTGGGAGATAAGGCAAAGATGGACCAATATTGATTATCTATTTACTGAAGAGTGTTGCCGCGTGGAGCAGCACCCATGCGAAAACTGGAAGCCCCACTTCCATTGAGGGAATTGAGTCAGATGTGGCCAACAGAGAAAAGCGCTCCCTTTATCTAGCTCTTTCAGGAGTCTGTGGTAGTTAAAACATAAAGCACAAATCTAAACTAGAAGACTGTGGCCACCTCTAAGTTGTAAGAGCCCATAAACCCTCTTTTTGTGTTAAAAGATAATTATTATAATTTTATATTATAATATTAAATAAGAAATTTCAGACATAGCATTTAATAATGTCTGGAACATCCTAAACACTCAATAAACATTGGCTATTGTATTATTTTTAGTGCTAGGTATACTTTAATACATCTTAAAGTTTTGAGTTGGCATTTTCATCCTGATTTTTTTAGAAGATAACTGATGTTATTAAACTATTATTTCTCAGTTGCAAATCTACTTTTCAGTGTTCTGCTTTGTTGGTTAGGATTGGAACAACAAAAATAACATTTCTCCTTTTTTAGATGGCTTCTGTTACATTCTGCCTAAAGAGTTGCTACAGGAAGAATGAAAGTTTGTATGAAAATAAGGGACTGGTCCCTCCCTATTTACTTCCTGTTCCTGTCAGCATCATCCCAGCTATTGTTCCTCACCATGACAATACACTGCTTTCGACATTGGTTTTCATTTCGTCTACTTTTCTTCAGAACGAGAAAACTACCAGCACCTACCTTCAGAGGTTTGAGTCTGTCATTGGGTTTTTACTTCTGATAAATTTAAAGACTTGTCAAGTTTTTAGTCTCTATTGAGGTATCTTTAAAAACAATTAAATATGAAATTCTCTGCTTGAGTTATGTGGCAAATCACATAGAAAATAAAGGATAGATAGAGTCAAACTACCATTTCTATACACACCAAAATAACTGGGCAAAACATTTCCACTTCTTCTACAGTTGCTTTCTTGTTTTTAAAATGTAGACTATGAAAGTCTGTTTAGTATACTCTAAAATGGCATAATCATAATCATAATAATCATATAATCTTTATATAAAAATCAGATTCTTGCCGGGCTTGGTGCTCAGCCTGTAATCCCTCACTTGGGGAGGCTGAGGTGAGTGGATTGCCTGAGCCCGAGGGTTCGAGACCCGCCTGGGCAACTTGGCGAGACCTTATCTCTACAATAAATCAAAAAATTAGCCAGGCGTTGTAGCGTGCGCCTGTAGTTCCAGCTATTTGGAAGGCTGAGGCAGAAGGATCGCTGGAGCCCAGCGAGTCGAGGCTGCAGTGGCTGGGAGCGGCCACTGCACTCCAGTCTGGGCTACAGAGTGAGACTCCAACTCAAAAAAAAAAAAAAAAATCAGATTTCAGAGAAATGTAAGACCGATTAAGTGTACCAACACACACATAATGGGAGTAACAGAAGGGAAGGGCAGAAAAATAAATAATTATAGAAATAATGGCTATAACCGTCCCAAATTTGATGAAGCATTAGTCTATGCATCCAACATGCTCAACAAACTTTAAGATAAGCTCAAAAGTATACATACTTAGATACATTGTACTCAAAATGCTATAAGATAAAAACAAGACACCTCATAAGCTTCAAGAGAAAACTGGCTCATCATGTATAAAGGAACTACTATAAAGTAAACAACTGACTTGCCAAAAACAATTGAGGCCAGAAGGCAGTGGGATAACATATTCAAAGTCCTAGAGGAAGAGAAATAAGAAAATCTGTCAATCAATAAGCTTATGTCCAGCAAAACTATATTTCAAAAATAAAGGTGAAATAAAGGCATTACCTGACAAACAAAACAAATTCATTTATTGCAAAAAATTATTTTTTGTAAGGAGATTTACCTTAGGAAAATACTAAAGGAAGTTTGTTAGGCTAAAAGGAAGTAATTCCAACAGTAATTCAAATATAAACACACATAAAGAAAAAACTAAAAAATATAGTTTAAAAAATCAGCAAATGAATTAAAATGCTATGTTATTTCATCTGGTTGACTGTCTGAAATTTTCCTGCAAATCCTGCATGTTCTTGTAGGTTTATTTTGGAGTAACAAGGAAGGGTGTTTCTTCACTCCTTTTTTTATGGAATTTCTTTACAGAATTACTCTACTCAGCTCTGTATTTTTTATTTTATTTTCTTTTATTACTCAGCTTTTTAAAGTAATGTCAATATCTGACTGTTAGGATATGTGCAGACATTTTTTGTCCCACTAAACTCTGAAAATACAGTTTCTTTCCCTATAGTTATTTCTCTTTGCTTTGCTGTCAAGCACAGGCAGCTTCAGTCACAGCCAATATTCCCCAGTAAAACATGTCAATCTTTTTAATTTTATGGTGCTTTATGAATAGCTCTCTTGAAACACTACTCTCCTTTGTAGGTGGTTGTAGGGTGGAGGGGAAAGTAAAAGAGATTATGGTGATGGTAAAATGTATATTACAGTCATCTTTCCCCAAAGAAAATTGACAAAACTGACTTATTGCACTCTTCGTATTATCTCATGGATTCTGGGAATGGATGACACATTAATGTGTGAAGAAAACTGGTTTCACAATTTTCAACATGTCCTAAACGAGTGATCTATAAACTCACTTAAGTAAACAAAGGTTTAGAGTACCTCTTATATTGTTCTTTACCTATTATATTGTTTTCTGCTATTGGAGTATCTGACACAACATGATATAATGCTAAATGAAATACCAAATATAAAAGTATATCTATGTCATAACAACTGCTTAAACTAGTCTTACATAAAAAAGGGATTCCTTAACCAAGGCTATATCTTGCTATGACATTTGTCCATTGCCCTTGCCCATAGCTTCCACACTTCATTATTTTTGTGGCCAGTTACATTACCACTGTTTCCTAAAAATGTCTAAAATCAGTTTTGTTTGGTTTTTTGCCTACTGACAGAAGATTTCATAAGAATGGGTCAAAATTATGACGAAAGTTGAACAGACTTAAAGAGGAAACTCCAGTCCTTTAACCAATATATTTAATCCTTCTGACTTTCTTCAAGTGCCTGACTAGAATTCTCCTCAGCCTTCATGCTGAGGCACTCTTCATGCTCCACTAAAGAAGCATGTTCAAAAGAGTATGCACCCACATCCATGAAAGGACATTTATAAAGCATGACATCATTCCTGTTTTTCCTCTGGTATAATGAATGAAATAGGCCTGTATAATTAAATCTACCCAAATAAAATCTGGACTACATTTACTCTCCATGCTTAAACACAGTCTTTGCTTTCATGCATCTGTTACCATGAAACAATAGACTCCTTGGAGTCCCTCTAGCTGCAATACAATTGAATACCAAATAAAACTTACTTATTGGTATACGTTTGACATTACAAAAAGTGGATGCTTGTCCTAGGGAAGTCTCTTATTTCATGCCCTGTGGGAGTCATTGGTGCTCTTCACTGAAAATTCTAGTACTCCTTCCAGGAATACAGAAAAATTGTTCTTTCCCTTGTAGCTGAGACAAATTTTCTTTTTTGTGACCAATAAAATTCTAGTGGGAGTGCTGTTTATTGTTTTCAGACAGAAACATTTATTTGTCACTCCCTTTTCCTCCTACCAGATAGAAATGTACATTTCAAGATGCAGCCTCCATTAGTCTAAGCCCCTGGGTACTTGATCAGAGCCTCCTTGCCACTCATGACACATTATACGTGTAGCAGGATCATTAAATAAATCTTTATTGTGATAAGCCACAGAGATCAAGAGGCTGGTTGTTGCTACATCCTAACCATCCTAGTCAAATCAATCCTGACACACACAACACCTCAAGCCAAGGAAGAAGCTGTGAGATGAAACAAAGCTAGAAGACGCGCAAAAAGACAGTACCAATATTAGCCTGACAGAAAATGATGGAAATGGACTTTAGTACAAATTTAGATATTTGAAACTGGGACTCCTTCATTAAACCTGAATACTCTAATGGGGCAAAAGGGGTTTTCTGGATCACTGTGGATGGTTTTACTAGATTTACTTTATACAATTGCACCACAATTAGGAGCATGCTGCTCTCAACCTGGAAAGCATAGACTTGAATAGTCATGACAGTTTTCAGGGAGCCAAGAAAAAAGTGTCTTGACCTAATGATATCGACAGAGTAATTTTTCAAAAGCCAGAGATCAAGTATCATAAGATGAGGCACATTTTCTGACAGGCATGCAACATATGGGCTAGCAGCAGATCTTTCAAACAGTAACACATCCTTATTTCTAGCCAAAACATATCAGATGCTCTTTGAAGGAAACTATCTTCAATTTAATTATGTAGGATGGCCACAGAAAAATTGAATCTACAATCACAAATCCTAAACATATACAGAAGCAAACTGTCATTAGGGAGAGTACACACTCACATTAACCACAACGTAAATGAACTAAACTCATACTCTTAAAAATAGTATTACTGCATCAAATATATAACTTTTTATTTTTAAAGACTATATAACTTTTTATTTAAAAGATATGTAATTTTTATCTATTCATTTACAAAAGACATATCTAATGCATAGGAAAAAATAACAGTTGACATAAAAGTTTGAAAAAGTATATTAGGCAAGTAATAAACAAAAGTTGATGTTGCTATATGTAACTAAATAAATTAAGATTAAAAAGCACTATTAGAAGTAAAAGTAGTTGATTAAGATAAAAGTTCATTTAATCACAAGATGTATGATTCTAAGCTTTATCCCTCTAATAACATCAAAATATAAAAGAAAACTTAATATAACTACTTATCTCTCTTAGGCACTAAAAACATAAACAAATATATATGAGGATTAAATGATTTGAACAAAAACATTGACAAGCTTACAATCCAACTCTTCTGGAATAAGCATTCTTTTAAAGCACATGTGGAACATACACAAAAATTGATATTATATTAGGCTGAAAGTAAGAATTAGCAAAGTTTAGAGAAACAACATTAACCAGTTCACATTCTCTTTCTAATATATAATTAGTTAAAATTGACTAATTAAAAATCTCCATTACTTGGGAAAAACTACACTTCTAAATGACTGAGTAGCAGTACTATTCAAAATATTGAACTTCTATGGCATGTATTCCAATAAATCAGAGTAAATGCCTTCCATAAATGGTCAGTGTGGCCATAGTAATTAATTTGTGCCAGCTAAATATCAGCCCTTGCTTAAAGGTCAGAATAAAAATTAAAACCAAAAAAATTAAAATTACAACCCCAAAATTAAAACCTCATGAAACCAGGCCTGAGATTTTAGACACTGGTGCAACTATATAGGTAGTTTATAGTTAGTGTCCATTTTGGTTGGTTGGCAGCTGTGTCATAGCATTTGTAAAATATTTTCTGTAGTAATCCTGCTAAGATATAAAATATAATTGAATAATGCATATTAAAATTTACTGGGGATAGTAAAAGTAATTTTTGTGGTACATGTTCATACTTAAATTCTTATAGGAAACTTGACTTCATAAGGAAGCAATAAAGAAGGAAACAAAAAAAATAGAAACACAATGAGGAGGAACTTTCTAGCAGATTTGAATTCTAAGCAGATATGCCAGGAATTGTGCTATTTATTCACTTTACATTATTTCATATTAAATCTTTATTATAATATTGGAAAATATATTTCCTAGCTCTTAATTCATAGATGTAGAGACTAAGACTTGCGGAGATTCTAAAGAGTAAAATTGTTCCCTTCTTCTAGATGCCTTTTGATCAGGAGGGAAATAGCTGAAAGTCCAGTTGCTTCTGGTCAGAAAAAATAATCCAAAGATATTAAATGGCAAGAGAATTAAGAAAACTTAGCTGAATTTTACCAAAGCTGTTAACTGGTAAACTAGATTAATTTGGGGTACTATGATAACCAAGTGCTGTGGGGATTACAGCAGAGGCCATGAATAAGAGTGGATAATAGTTTCAACTTTTCTTGATATCAGTATTGTATCATCTTCTGGAGATAAAAAGATGGATCTCCCTGTACTTACAGGTAATGGGCAGTAAGCATTAAGACCAAGGGATTTAACCATGCAGAAAACTGCTGAGCAAACCTAGGGTCATGGGTTTTCATGATTCTTTCTTTCCTTTCTTTCTTTCTTTCTTTCTTTCTTTCTTCCTTCCTTTCTTCCTTTCTTCCTTTCTTCCTTTTTTCCTTCCTTCCTATCTCTCTCTCCCTCCCTTCTTCGCTCCCTCCCTCTCTCCCTCCCTTTCTTCCTACCTTCTTCCCTTTCACTTTATTTTATCATAAAATGTGGGGTACAAAAAAATAAATAAATAAATTCAAAAAATGTGGGATACAAGTCAGAATTAGGTATACAAGTAATGTATGTGCAGGTGAAGTTTGGGTCTCCAACTGGTCAACTGGTCTTCACTTCCCCTGGTTTAGGATCAGGTACTCTTTGTGTTGTTATGTGCCCCCCGCTTCCTCCCTCCCCAGGCAGTGTCCTGCAATTGTGCTCTCGTGGTTAATGTTCAGTTCCCACTTATGAATGAGAATGTGTGGTATTCAGTTCTTTGTTTCTGTGAAGGATCACTAAGAATGATTGTCTCCCATCCCACGCAATTTGTTAAGTACGTGATTTTGTCATTCTTTATGGTTGTTTAATATTCCATTGTGCATACTTACCACATTTTAAAGAACATGAAAGAGCTCAAGAATTTTTAGTTTATTAAGGAAGGCAGAAAAGTTCAATGGTAAGAAGGCTAAATAGGCAGTCAAGCTGTTTAGATTGGAATCTCACCTCCACATCTATTTTACTAATCTATAGATTATGCAAGTGATTTAACCTGTCTGAATCATTTTTCTGGTTTAGTGTGAAGATTACACGTACTGTGAGGATTAAACTGTTGATCCACAATTATAGCACTTCTCTCACTCTAAAGAAAGGGTGCTTAGTTCAACAAACCAAGGAGCTGGAGAAGAAGGAGTTTAATTATAAACAGGTTTTTGCTTGGGGTGATATTGGATCACCAGGTTGATAGAATCTAGCCAGTGTATGAAGATATAAATTGAAACACTAACGATGGACATTCAATTTGATGCTATATGTGGTGTGATTCTTGGTGCAAACATTATAGGTAATGTCTTTGCAGCATATGAGAAAAGCAGAGCAGCCATACCATACTCATTCCACTTCATAGGAAAGAAAGAAGTAAACCTCTAAAAGGAAAAGCAAGTAGGTCATCCAAGGGGGTAGAAAGGGAGGCATGACTATGTAGAGTCATAAAGATCATAAAACTAGGCACTTCAAAAACTTTCAAAGGAAATATTCTAACTTTAAGAATGGAAATTAGAGATGCTGGCATCAAAAATATCAGAGATATTAATGTGGAGCTGAGGGACTCTGACTCAATGAGTTCAGAAATGGCTCCTGCAGGGCAGATTGAGGAGTCACCAATGGCAAGTCCGCAGTTGTCATAGAATTAGTAGGAGTCTCAACAAAGATAAAAGAGCAATTGTTTTACTTAGCCCAGATAGGAATAATTTTATACTATCTCTGGACCAATATCTACTAGACTTCCAAAGAAATGGGAGAAGAGACCTGTTGAAAATTAATTAACAATCACTTCCATGGATGTTGTTCTCTGTATTTATGTCACAGATACATTTAAACCTCATAAAAATCTGAAGATATATATGATTTTACATAATAAGAAGCATGGAGTCTAAAATAGTTATATGAATGGCCCTAGGTCATACAGCTAGGAAGGAGCACAACGGAGAATGGAGCACATCTTAGTAGAGTCCAGTTCATATACTGCCCATTATCCTACCATATAGCTTCATTATTTTCTGGCTGTTAAAAGACCTGCCAAGACTTCCCTATCTACCTCTTTAGCAAATAGTTAATGACAATGTTCAACTCTATATGACCTTTAACTATGTAAAACAGAGTAGAGTGCTTCCAAAAGAGCGACCAACTCAGGAAGACCATTTCTTTTCTACTTGCTATCTCATAGCCTGGTAATCTCCTCCCATGAGAATGTAAAACATGGTCTTATATTTACACCTGAGCAGGCAACTACATCTCAGAGGACATCATTAAAAGTTGACTGACCTACTTCTCTCTGATACCAAGGTACAAATAGGTTACATAGGGACGGGCTCCCATGTGTCTGTTAAGAGTCTGAAGTTAAACTTGTTAAAGTAAACTTGTAACTTTTTAACAACACTCTTCCCTCCACAAGTTTTCTAGAGGGAGTCTGGTGCTGTTCCTAGGAGATTGGTTTCTCCTTTTTAGTTATAACTACACAGGATTTTTTTTTTAAAGAGTATATGAGATCATCGTGTGGAAAATTCTAAAAGTGTAATCACTTTATTCTAGGAAAAGAGCAGCCCTCTATGTACTGCCATCACCAAGTCATTCAGAAACTGTAATTAGGTTAAAGTAGACCTATTTCAGTAAAAACATAGAAAATCAGCATGATAAACTGGTGAGAAAGGGAATGTGATAACACATGCATTTTGTTTGGTCACATGGAACTAAAGAGATATGACACAGTCTTCACCTCTCCCTATTACTTTAGAGCCAATCTGTTTTACTCAAATACATCAATTGCATAGCAGTGAAGATATTTAAGTTTGTGCCCCCAAATAAATCAAATTATGTAAGTAAATTTCATCCTGGGAAATTAATTAAGGTTGCACATAATTAATATTGTGATTTTTTTTAAAGAGTTGTTTGGAAATAGAATGGATCCAACTTTTGGAGAGGAGAATTTTCCCTCCTATAATGTTTACATAAATCTGGAAACGAAGGGGCAGGGCATTATAATGGGCAATTCTGCAGCACCTACAGTAAAATTCATTAAGTCTTAAGATTTTTTTCCTAACTCTGAGTTACATAATCTACAATGACATTTATTTATGGTACAAAGTAATGTAATGAATGGCAAATAAACAAAGAACAGTAAGTAAATGATCATACCAACCAGTGCATCTTTGTAATATGACTATCCATAACATTGATTCAGAATCACTGTGGAATCATATCATCCCCAAACAACAAACTGTCTGCTCATCTGGATATAGACATGTAAGCATCTATTACATAAATTTTAAAATGTAGATGCCCAGCTGTCTAACCATGACTACATTATCAGATGTCCACAGAATGTTCTTTTAAGAGTGTGTTATATTAATATAACACAAATGTGAGCAGGGGCACAAGGGTTGGTCAAGATGCTTTCTTTACCTTTTACTGGGAATTTTTTATGATTGCTCAAAATGAGATAAAATTTGAGAACTTGAACTTGAATGTCTCAAATAATGACACTATTATTAACATTATCTAGCACTAATCACAATTAAAAATGTATCCATATATATTCCTTTGATGCCTGGTAGTACTGAACACAGGCATCTGTGGTGAGAAGGGAACTGGCCATGCTGACCCGCCAACTCCAGTGCTTCTGCCCTATCATGTTCTTCACCCACCCCATCTTTACATAGAGTTCCAAGAGAAGCAGGATGTTCCAGCTCAGCCTTGGCTACAGATGAAACACCCAAAGATGAATGCAGAACTGGTTTGAAAGAGCTCGTGTCTTTAGGGAGGTGAAGATCAAGAATATACTAGTGAATGTTGCTGGAATGACAGCTCTCATCCTTGAAAGTATGAGCCCTGCTTCTCCCAAATATTTTCCACTTTGTTTTATAAGAACCTGTACTGCACATGAAAGTAGAGAACATGTAGTCAGATTGTAGTATTTTTCTCTCATTTTAAGACAAACTTCACTGCCTATAAGAGAATCCTCACATGTTATCAAGTTGCGGCAATTTATCAGTTTAGTATGATTGTGAAACTGGGCCCTCACAAGGACTTTAAAAAGAAAAAAATAACAAGTGTAGAGGATAAACAATCAGAACAAAAACCCACGTGATATGAGATACTCATAAGCAGAGTAGTTGTTTGATATATATCACATTTCGAGGAGATCTGCCAATGTACTCTCTGGAGAATATACTGAAGAAAGGCAAGAGTGGAAGCTAAGATACCAATTAGATAGCTATTGAAAAACTTTCATTTTATTTTACTTATTTATCTTAAAATATTCAGTTGTCAAATAAAAATTGAATATAGTCAAGGCACACAGTGTGAAGATTTGATATATATATTCTTCATGTAATAATTACAATCAAATTAATTAATACAACCATCATCACCCATGCCATACATCAGATATTCAGACCTTGCTCATCTTATAACTGAAAGTTTGAGCCATTCAATCAATATTTCTCCATTTTCCCCACTCCCAAACCCTGGAAACCACCATTTCACTCTGTGCTTCTATGAGTTTGACAGCAATGCTATATTAAGCAGAAACTTAGAACTTAGAGCTGTGCATCACTCACCTTTGTCTCTACTAGTATGCCTGCTGAACTAAATTGACTTCAATACACTTATCCAAAATAATGGGTCTCTTCTAATTGAGATAGAATTATCTTAAATAACTTGTTAAGACTTTGTGTAATCAAATTCAATAAAGTTTATAATTTTGTCTTATAGAAGCGATCCATATTTTCCAACTCATCAGGATAGATTCCTTTCTTTGGTGATAGGCATTCATTTTGATATTCTCTCTATTGATTTATATATTTTCATACTAAAATGATTTTATGTCCGTTTTGTCTACCAAAACTAATTTAAAGTGATTATTTGTGGCATCAACATAAGGCAAATTATACTCAGATTTATTAATTTATAATCAAATACATAATGTTAACTGTCTTTTATGGAGTTCCTTTTAGAAACTGAGAATGAGGATAATCACTCTTTAAACTTTATCACATAACAATCCTGAAAGATAGTTATAATACTCATTTTACAGCTTAAATGGCTTACTGGAGATCACTAAGCCACAAATCAGGAAACTGAGATCCCTACACATGTATTTCCAACTCCAAAACATTCTCTTTCTGTAAAAGCAAGATGCATATTTACAATAATCCATATAATTAGAAGAATAAGCAAGCACTTTTACTGAGTACCTACTATGTCTTCATAACTATGATAAATTATTCAAATGTATCACCTCTTTATCAGGTAAAAATTTTAAGTTTCTCACTTTACAGATATGAATATTGAGGCTTGGAGAGTTACAGTGACCTCCCTGAGGTAATAGAGGTAGTGCTTGATACAGCTGAGGTAATTCAGGATCTGTGTTTTTTTTTTTTTTTTTTTTTTTTATTTTTTTGAGTTGAAGTCTCACAGTGTGGCACAGACGAGTGCAGTGGCCGCTCCCGGCCACTGCAGCCCCGACCTGCTGGGCTCCGGCGATCCTTCCGCCTCAGTCTTCCAAGTTGCTGAAACTACAGGCGCCCGCTACCACGCCCGGCTGATTTTTTTATTTTTATTGTAGAGATGAGGTCTCGCCAAGTTGCCCGGGCGGGTCTCGAACCCGTGGGCTCAGGCAATTCACTCACCTCGGCCTCCCAAGGCGCGGGATTACAGGCTGAGCCACCGAGCTCGGCCTTCTAGAGATTCTTAACAGAGTCATAGACTTTCTAAAGAACTTAGGTCTGAATGATAGTTATTTTAGGCCAGGTTTTCAAAACCTAAGTTATTATTTACAGTCAACTTTTTATAGTTGGCTTAAGTCAAAAATGCAAATTCAAAAACTGCAGAATAAAAATTTGGAAAATGTTATATAACTAACAGGTGTCTTGAGAAGCAGAGACTATCATAATAATTATGATATTATCATTATGGTGTTGGACATCATCAACAAGAACAAGTGAGTGTTGATACAGGAAACCAAAAGTCCAGATGGGATGGCAAACATCTCAAAAGTAGAACGTGGACAAAATGTATGCAACCATTTTATGAGCTATTTACATCTAAGCACACATATTGTTAAAAACTGAAGGGCATTTTCAGAAAAATAAAATAAAATACCTAGAAATATTTCTAATTAAGGAGGTGAAAGATCTTTACAAGGAGAACTACAAAGCACTGATGAAAGAAATTGTAGACGACACAAATTGAAAAACATCCCGTGTTCATGGATTGGAAAAATAAATATTGTTAAAATGAACATACTGCCCAAGGCATTCTACAGAGTCAATTAAATCCCTATTAAACTACCAAATTCTTCTTCACAGAACTAGAAAAAGCAATCTTAAAATGTATACGGAATCAAAAAAAGAGCCCAAATATCCAAAACAATTATAAGCAAAAAGAACAATTGTGGAGGCATCATACTGCCTGACTTCAAATTATACTACTAGGTAGTATAAAACATAACTAAAACAGCATGGTACTAGCACAAGAATAGACAGAGCAACAGAACAGAATAGATAACTCAGGAATAAAACCACATACCTGCAATCAACTGATCTTCGATAAAGTTGACAAAAATAAAATGGAGAAAGGACACTTTAATCAATAAATGGCAGTGAGAAAAATTGGCTAGTTATGTGCAGAAGAATGAAACTAGACCCCTACCTCTCATCCTGTACAAAACTTAACTCCAGATGAATGAAAGACTTAAAAATAAGACCTGAAACTATAAAATTCCTAAAAGAAAACCTGGGAAACACACTTCTGGCATCAGACTAGGCAAATAATTTATGATGAAGACCCCAAAAGCTATTGCAACAAAAATAAAAATTGAAAAATGGAACCCAAACTAAAAAGCTTCTGCACAGAAAAAGAAATAATCAACAGAGTGAACAGAAAACCTACTGAATGGAAGAAAATATTTGCAAATTATGCCTCAGACAAAGGGCTAATACCCAGAATCTACAAGGAAATCAAACAACTCAACATGGAAAAAAAAAAAGAAAGAAACTCTGCCAGAAAGTGAGCAAAGGACATGAATAGACACTTCCCAGAAAAAGACACACAAGCAACCAACAAACATGTGAAAAAATTACTCAACATCACTAATCATGAGGGAAATACAAACTCAATCCACAGTGAGATATCACCTTACAACAGTCAGAATGGCTATTGTTAGAAAGTAAACAAACAGCAGATATTGGCTTGGTTGCTAAGAAAATGGAATGCTCATTCATTGTTAGTAGAATTGTAAACTAGCTCAATCTCTATGGGAAACAATATAAAGATTTCTCAAAGAACTAAACATTGAATTACCTTTCAACCCAACCATCCAACTACTAGCAATCTACCCAAAGGAAAAGATTTCAGTACATAAAAAAGACACCTGTACTCATGTGCACTTTTCACAGTAGCAAAATCATGGACCCAATCTAAGTGCCCCCCAACAGTTGACTGGATAAAAAAAATATGATGTATATACACAGTCACAAAAATAACAAAATTACGTCCTTTGCAGCAATATGGGTGGAGCTGAAGATTATCATCCTAAGTGTACTGACTCAGAATCAGAAAAGCAGACATTGCATCTTCTCACTCATGTGTATAAGCTAGACACCGGGGACAAAAATAAGGGGGGAGGTAAGGTAGAGGGCTAGGGTTCATAACTTAAATACTGGGTACAATGTTCACAATCTAGAGAATGGACCAACTGAGACTCAATTGTCGTCACTACACAATATGTCCATTTAACAAACATGTACTTGTACCCGTTGAATCTAAAATTTATAAAAATAAAATAAAAAGAATTGAAGGGCATTTGGAAGGAGAACAAATTATGAACTATCCCTCTTTACACTATTGGTAACATAGTTCTTAGAATAGCACAAATTATTGCCCAAGTACTGAAAACGAGAAGCTAAAGAAGGGGTCATTAGGAAGGGAAGACAAAAAATTAAACAACAAAAAAAGAAAACACAATACATATTGATTAACGTAGCATGAGGGTAGTTTTTAAAATTAATTCCCATTAATTTTATTTTGGTTTAGATAATTGCAAATGTGAACTTCTTTTTAAATAAAGTAATGACATTGTTAAGTGGCTTAAATTATTTCAAAATGGTAAAAATTCCAGAAGTATATTTTTCAAGAGAAACTGAAAAAAGTCAACCTCTAGAAATTTGCCCTACAAATATATTTGCAAACGTTTAAGCGAATCCCCTTTTGAAATTATAAATATATTTTTTAGAAATGCAGATGAAGCCATAATTATAATATATATGATGCCACCCACATTGACAATCATTTTTAAATCTCAAATTTTTTGATTTAAACAAAAAAGAAATGTGATTTCATGAACTTAGAGCTGCACAGAAAGCTAAGGCCTTTTAAATACAGATAAAGTGGTCTTTAATCTGTTAATTTTCTTGCCTATTTTTCCTTCATTTTCCCCAACCTTCTTTCCCTCCTTCTTCTTTCTTTATATTAATAATTTATAAAAGTAGGCTGATTTTTTGAAGCAATAAATACTATTGCTTTAAATTTCTGTATCATATTTAATCTATGTGCTAAGAAGTTAGCATATGCTTAGGAAGTTGTTATGTTTCCAGCTCTGCATGTATGTTTCAATATTGTACCATAGTACCGGACGGTACCTGAGTTTTTTATAGCTTTCAATAAAACTTGATTGAATAAGTGAGAGTACATCAAAAATCTATGACCTCCTTTGATTGTGAAACTTATTTTTTTATTAGATTTTACCACTGCTTTTGTAATTTCCCACACATTGTGAGTGGATTAAAACAACAAAAATTTATTATCTTATAATTCTGGAGGTTAGAAGTTTAACACAATTCTTACTGGGTTAAAACCAAGTTGTTATCAAAGCTGTATTTATTATTGGAGACTTCGGAAAAAAGTTCACTTCCAAGCACACTTAAATTGCTGGAACAATCCAGTTCTTTGCAGTTGTAAAATTTAAGTCCCTGTTTCCCAACTGTCACAGCTTGTGGCTTCCCTCTGCTCCTAGAGGTCTCTTCTGTTTTTGCCTTGCACCCCTTCATCTGAGAGTTGGCAAAAAACCTAGGAATTTTTCCTTCTGCTGCATCTCTCTTCTGCTTTCAATCATAGGTTATTTGCTTTTAATGATCTTTGATTATTTTGGACCCAAGATAATCTTCCCATTGAAATATCTGTAACTTTAATTGTATCTGCAAAATTCCTTTTGTTGTGTAGTAAAACATTTTCATAGGTCCTGGAAGTGAGGTCATGGACATCATGGGGTTGCCATTATTCTGCTATTGATACCTATGTTTTCTTTACTACATATCTGATTATTTAAGAGACTGATGTAAAAACAAGAATTAGTTCAAAATTTCAGTAATTTAGAATATTTGCAACAAAGGCAAAATGATTCATGATTCATGGAATTTTTTAAAGAACTCCTTTGCTTCTTAAACATGTTATTCGCTGATAGGGTATTCCTAAATGTTTATATAGCTTGAAGTAATAAGAATAAGTTATTCAGCCGGGCTCGGTGGCTCAGCCTGTAATCCCGCGCCTTGGGAGGCTGAGGTGAGTGGATTGCCTGAGCCCGTGGGTTCGAGACCCGCCTGGGCAGGTGAGACCTCATCTCTACAAATAAATCAAAAAATTAGCCGGGCGTGG
>CAUYQG010033778.1:0-43186 GCA_963574415.1 Tarsius wallacei | reverse complement strand
ATGTCCCAGTGAATGATCCTACTATATAACGGGTACACCAATGACTGGTCTTCCTATGTAATGGATGGCCCAGAGACAAGCCCTCCTCTGTGAAAAATGTGCCTCCATGACAGGTCTGCCTCTGTGTTGGGTGACTCAGGGACTGACTTTCCTGTACAATGGTTGTCCCAGTGACTGCCTCTCCTCTGTAATGGGTGAACCAGGACTAGCTCTCCTCCTTGATTGCTGCCTCAGTGACTGGCCCTTTTGTGTGATGGCTGTCTCAGTGACTGGCCTTTGTCTGTAATTGGTGGTTTAGTGACTACACTTCATCAGCAATGTGTGCCCAAATGGATGTACCTTTTCTATGAAAGGTGCCTCAGTGACTGACCCTCCTCTATGATTGGTGCCCCAGTGACTTGTCCTTCTCTGTGAAGGGTTAACAATGACACACCCTCAACTGGGATATGTGTCCCAGTGACTATCTCTTTTCTGTGATACATGCCTTTGAAACTGGCCTTCCTCATTGATGTGTTCCACGGTAACTGGTCCTCCTCTTTTATGGTTGTCACAGTGACTGCTTCTCTTCTCTGATGGGTGCCTTAGGTAATTGCCCTCCTGTGTGATGGGTGTCACAGTGACTGGTCTTCATATGTGATGGTTGTCCTAGTGACTGTTATTTTTGCAAAGTGGGATCCTCAGTGACATGCCCTTCTCTGTGTTGGTTGACCCAGTGACTGGTCTTCCTCTATGAACAGTTTCTCAGTGACTGGTCTGCCTCAATTGTCAGGGCCCTTGTGATTGGGTCTTCTCTCTGTTTGGGGCACAAGCAACTGGCCTTCTTCCATAATGATTACCTCGATGTCTAGTACTATCCTGTTATGAGTGTCTTACTTACTGGGTCTCCTCCATAATTGGAGCCCCAGTGACAAACCTTCCTTTGTAATAGGTGTCCCAGTGATAGCACCTCCTCCATGATGTGTGCCCAAGCAACTGGGACTCTGCTCTGATTGGTATCCCAATAATTGACCTTCAGGTAACATGGGTGCAACAGTGACTAACCCTTCTTTGTGATGCCACCTACATAATGGGTGCTCCAGTTACTGGATGTCTTCTGGGTTTGGTGACCCAATGACTGGCCATCCTCTGTAATGGGCGTCCCTATGAATAGCCCTTTTCTGTGATGGGCATCCTAATAACAAGAATTTCTCCAAAATGTGAGCCCAAGAGACAAGCCCTCCTTTGTAATAGTTGCCTCCTCTATAATGGGTGTACCAATGACTTGTTCTCCACTTTGATGGGTGTTGCAGTGACTGGGCCTCCTCCACAATAGGTGTTCCAGTGACTGAGCCTCCTCTGTGATTTGTGCCCCAGTGACTGGTCCTTCATCATGTTGGCTGTTCCAGTGACAGGTACTCCTTGGTGATGGGTGTCCTGAGACTGGCTGTCCTCGTGATAGATGACCCAGTGACTGGGCATTCTCTATAATGGTAGTCACAATGACTGGCCCTTTTCTGTGATGGGTGCCCCAGTGGTTATCCTTTCTCTGGGATTGCTGGTCCCAGTGATTTGGTCTACTACACAGTAAGTGCATCAGTGGCTAGCCATCCTTCATTAAAGGTGCCCCAGTGATTGTGCATTTTCAGAGATTTATGCAGCAGTGACAAGTCCTCTTTCACGATGGGTGCTGTAGTTACTAACCCTCCTCTGTGATGGATTTCCCAGTGAATGCCTCTCCTCCATAATTGTTGTCCTAGTGACTGACCCTCCTGGTTTTGATGTGTGGTTTCCCAGTGAACAGCCCTCCCCAGTGAGAAGTGCCCCTGTGGTCTAAATATGTAAAATGTGCCCCAGTGACTGACCCTACACTGTAATGGGTCTTCCACTGACAGCCCCTCTTCTGTGATTGTGTGCTTCAGTTACAGGCCCTCTTTGTTCATGAGTACTCCAGTGACTGGGTCTCCTCACTGATAGCTGTCACATTGACAGACCCTCATATGTAATGGGTGACTCAGTGACTAGACCACCTCTGTGATCCAACCCCAGTGACAGGTTCTCCCCTATGATGGGAACCTCAGTGATGGCCCCTTCTTTTTTTGGTTTCTAATTGACTGATCTTCCTTTGTGATCTGTGCCTCATTTACTAGTTCTTCTCTGTGATGGATGTCCAAGTAACTGGGCCTCTCCCCTGATAGGTGTCCCTCTGATTAGCCTTCTTCTGTGATGGGTGCAGCAATGAATGGTCCTCCCTCAACATGGGTGCCTCAATTACTCACCCTCCTCTGTGACGTTGCCATAATGACTGAATCCTCTTGGTGTTGAGTGCAACAAAGACTGGCCCTTCTCCATAATGGGTGGTCAAGTAACTATCTCTCCTTGGTGTATAGCTCTCTGCTGTGTTGGGTGCCCCCAGACTGGTCCTCCTCTGTGATGAATATTTCACTGATTACATGATTATTGTTATGGGTGCCACAATAAAAAGGTTTTCTGTGTGATTGGTAATCCAATGACTAGGCCACCTCTCTGAAGGATGTCACAGTGAGTGGCCCTACTTTGTGATCACTGCCCCAGTGATTGGCTTTCCTTCTAATGGATGCATGAGTGACTGCCCTCAATAACAAGGCATCATCAGAGGTGGTTGCCTCAATGGCTGGATCATCTAAGATTGGTGCCCAAGTGACTAGCCTTCCTCTGTTATTTGTGCTCCAAATTAGGGTATCCTACTAAAAGATGCCCCAGGGACTGGTCCTTTCCTGTGATGAGTACTTCTGTGACTAGCCTACTGCTGTTATGGGTGTACCAGTGAATGGGCTTCTTCTGAAATGGGTGTCTTAAGGCCTAGTCATCCTTTGTGATAGCTACCACACTGACAACATCTATTGTCTGAAGGCTACCCCAGTTGTTGGCCTTTGTCTTTTTCTAGAGCCCCTGTAATTGAAGCCATCTTAATGGGTGTACAAGTGTCTGGCCTTTCTCTGTGGTGGTTGCATCAGTAAATGACCCTCATCTGTGATGTAAGTTTCAGTGATTGACTTTCCTTTGTGATGTGTGCCCAAGGGACCCACTTGCTTCTGTGATGGACACTTCATGACTGGCTACCTTCTGTTATGGTTGTCCAGAACTCACTCCCTCTGATGTTGCCACAGTGAGTAGAATTTTTCTGCCTTGATGCACTTCTGACTGTTGCTCCTTCATATCATGTGTGCTAATGAATGTCACTCCTCTCAGATGGGTGACCCGATGACTGGCCCACCTCTGTGATAGGTGTCTTAGTGACTAACACTTATACATAATAGATGTCTTAGTGACTAGCCCTCTTCTGTGATGAGTGTCTTTGACTGACTTGCCTTTGTGATGGGTGCCTCACTGACTGACTCTCCTGTATGATTGTTTTCCCCAAGAAAGTCTTACCTCCATAATGAGTTGTTTTGATTGGTTACCCCCAGTAACTGAGTCACCCCTTTATTGTTGCCACACAGACTTGCCCTCTTCTTTGTGGGTTTCCCAGTGACTAGCTTGCCTCTGTGAAGGATGCCACTGTGATTGGCCCACCTCTGTAATGGTTGCCTCAGTGACTGGCCCTCCTCTTTTATGGGTGCCCCAATGATTACCCCTCATCTGTGATGGGTGCCCCAGTGACTTGTCTTCTTCAGTGATGGGTGCCCCTGTGACTAACTCTTTTCTGTGATTCTGTCCCATTGACTGGCCCTCCTTTTTAGTGGGTTCCCAGTGACTGGTTTTCCTCTGTAATGTGTGTTCCAGTGACTGAAACTTCTTTGTAATTGGGCTTCAGTAACTAGCTCTCCCTTCTGATTGGTGTCACAGTGATTGATCCTCCTCCTTTTGATTGACTTATAGACAGTCTCTTCTTTGAGACTGGTGCCCAGTGACAGACTTTCCTCTGTAATTTGTGTCATCATCTGTGATGGGTACTCCAGTGACTAGCCCTCATCTGTGATGGATACTCCAATGACTGGCCTTCTCTGTGATTCTCTTCTGCGATGGGTGCCCCAAGTTCTGTGCCTCCTTTAAAATGGTGCCTTAGAGACAGACTCTCTCTGTGATGGGTGCCCCTTTGAGCAGCCGTTGTTTTGATGGGTGCCCAAAAGCCTGGCCTTCCTCCATAATGTGTGCTTTAGTGACAAGTCCGCTTCTGTGATTGGTGCCCCAATGACAGACTATCCTCTCTGATTGGTGCCACAGTGTCTTGCCTTCTTCTATTATGGGTGTCCTAGTTACTGGACCTTATCCAAAATGGGTGACCTGGGAGTTGCCCTCCTTTGTAACTGGTGCCCTAGTGACTGACCCTCTTCTGAGATGTATGATGAAGTTTTTGGAGTTCCACAATATTGGGTGCCACAGCTTCTGTTTCTCCATTATGATGAGAGCTCAGTGTCTAGCCCTTCTCTGTTATGAGTGCCCAGAGACTGGTCCTTCATAGTCATAGTATCTCAGTGATGATCCAACTTTTTATTGATAACACATGACTGGACTTCCTCTGTGATGTGTATACAAGTGACTAGTCATCCTCTCTGACGGATGCACAAGTGACTGCCCCTCCTCTGTAGTAATGCCCTAGTGATTGGCCATCCTTCTAATAAGTGCCCCAGAGTCTGGACCTCCTCAGGGTGTGTTCCTCATTTACTAGTTCTCCTCTGTGATGGGTACATCGGTGACTGGCTCTCCTCTATAATGGGTGCTCCAAGGACTGGCCTTCATATATAATGGGTACCCTAGTGATTGTGTCTTTACCATGATGGATGTCACAATGATAGGGCCTCCTCCATATGGGTGCCCTAGTGACTGGGTTTATGTGTGATTGGTGTCTCAATGACTGACCATTTTCTGCAGTGGGTTCCACAGTGACTAGCCCTCTTTTCTAAGGGGTGTCCTAGTAACTGGGTTTACTCCAAAATGGGTATCCTAGTGACTGGACTTTCTCTATTATAGGTGCCCCAGTGCCTGGGCCTCCTTCATAAGGGTAGCCACATTGAATGACCCTCCTCTATGATGGGAGTCCCAGTGACTTGTCCTCCTCATTGTTGGGTGCCCCAGTGAATTCCCCTCTTCTGTCATCTTTGTCACTGTGACCAGCCCTCCTCTGTGTGAAGAGAGTGTCCCAGTAACTAGCCCTCCTCTGTGTTTGGTAACCCCATAAATGGCCCATACTCTAATGTGGGCCTAATGATGGTCCTTCATCTGTTATGGGTGCCCAAACCACTGCCTCTTCTCTGTATTGGGTGCCCCAGTGATTGAGACTACTCTTTGATGAATACCCAGTGTTTGGGCCTCTTCTGTGACAGTGATCCCAGTGAAAGATCCTTCTCTGTGATGAGTACCTTAATAACTGGCTCTCCTCTGTGATGGGCATCCTAGTGACTCCACATGTTGTGTATTGGGGTCACAGAAACTAGCTCTACTCTGTGATGGGTTCTCAATGGTTTCCCCTCCATTGTTATAGGTGTCCTAGAGACTAGCTTCTTCTGTGATGGGTGCTTCAGTGATTGGCTCTCCTTGGTGATGAGTGCATCAATGCCTGGCTCTTTTCTTTGTTTAGGTGTCCAAGAGACAGGCTCTCTTCTGTGATAGGTTTACCAGTGTTTAGCATTCTTCTTTTATGGGTACCCAGTGTCTTTCCTACCTCTGTATTGAGTGCCCTAGTGTTGGGTTCCCCAATGACTGTCCTGCCCTCATAATGTGTGCTCCAGTGCCTGGCTCTCATCTCTGATGGGTGGCTAAGTGTCTAGCCCTTCTCTGTAATAGATCTTTCAGTGACTTTCCTACCTCTGTTATGGGTGACCCTGAGAATGGGCATCCTCTATTATAGGTACCCCAGTAACTAGCCCTCCTCTGTATGTTCGTCTCATGAATGGCCTTCATCTGTGATGTATGACTCAGTGACTGCCTTGCCTTAGTGATGGTGATGTCTTGTTCTCTTCTGCGATGTGTGCCCCCATGACTATCTCTCTCTTTGATAGGTGTCACAATGACTGTGCCACATATGCTTTGGTGCCATGTTGACTGTCTGTCTACCACAATGGTTGCCTCAGTGACTAACCCTCCTTTGTGAAGGTTGTCCAAATGATTAGCTCGCCTCCATAATGGGTGCTCCAGTGATTGGATTTCTCTGTCATTTCTGCCAAGATGACTGGCCATTTTCTATGATGGGTGCTCAGTGACTACTTTTCCTTGATGGGTGTCCTGGTAATGGGTGTCCTCCAAAATGTGTACCCAGTAACCAGCCCATGATTACTGGTGCCTTATAATCTGGACCTGCTTTTTTATGGGTGACACAGTGGCTGGCCTTCCTCTGTAATGATGTTCCAGTGACAGGGCCTCCCACATAGCAAATGCTCGATTTACTGGCATTCTTCTGTTAATGGTGCCCCAGTGATTGGATCTCCTCCAAATTTGGTGCTCCAGTGACTAGCCCTATTCTGTGATGAATTCTAGTAACAGGGCCACCTGTAAAATTAGTGTTCCAGTGACTAGTCTTCCTCTGTGATGGGTGCCCCCATGAATAGCTGTGATGGGTGCCTCAATAACCTGTTCTCCTCTATGATAAGTACTCAGGTGACTGAGCATCCTACATAATGGGTGCCCCAGTGACTGGCCCTCCTCTGTTTGGGGTGGCTTAGACTGTCCCCACTTTGTGTTGGGTACTACACTGACTTTGCCTCCTTTGTGATGGTTTCCCAAATTAATGGCCATCTTCTAGAATTGGTGCCCCAGGGACAGATCTCCCCCTAAAGGGTATCCATTAGGTGACATCCCATCCTCTGTGGTGGATACTGTAGTGATATCACTCCTCTGTGAAGTGTGCTTCAGTGACTGGTCCTCCTATATAAGCATTGACCCAGTGTTTGGACCTCCTCTATATTGGTGCACCAGTGGCTATATCTTCTCCTTAATGGGTGTCCCAGTGACTGTACCTTCTCTGTGATTGGTGCCTAGTGACTGGCCCTCCTGCATAGTAGTTTACAAAGTGAGACAACCTCCTTCATGGTGGATGTAATACTGATTGGATGACCTCCATAATATGTGCCCCATTGAATGATCGAATGACCCTCCATGATTGGGCATCTTCCATAATGAGTGCCCCAGTGGTTGGTCCTTCCTGTGATGTGTGCCTTAGTGACTGAACTTTATAAATTATGGGTACACCAGTGACTAAACTGCCTCTCTTATTGGTGTTACAAAGACTGGGTCTCCTTCATACTGTGTGCCCTAGTGACAGACCATTCCCTGTGATTGGTGTTAGTGATTTGTCATCCTGCAAAATAAGTGATCCATTGACTGGTCTTCCTCTTTGATGAGAGCTCCATAAACTGGCCTTCTTCTGTGAAAAAGTCCTCCATGACTGATGCTTCGTGCTGTAGAGTGCCCCAGTGATTAGCTTTCTTTTGTGATTGTTGCCACAGTTACATACATACAGTCTCCTACATAGTGTGATCTTAGTGACTATACCTCCCCCATTTTGGGTGCCCCATTGACTGTAAAGTGTCGGTGATTTTTTTCCCCCTGTGACTTTTCATTCACCTTAATGAATGCTCAAGTTAGTCATCTGTGACAGGTGTTCCAGTAGCAGGACATCCTCAATATTGGGTTCTGCTGTGACAAGACCTCCTTTATGACTGATGTCCAAGTGACTTACCCTTCTCAGTGATGGATGCCCCAGTGACTGCCCCTTTGTTATCATTGCTTATGGGAATAGTCCTTCTCTGCATGGGTAACCCGCTGACTATCTCTCCTCTCTGAGAGGTAACCTTGTGACTAGTCTACATCTATAATGGGTGCACCAGTGACAGGTCCTCCTGTCATAGGTGGCCAAGTGACTGGCCTTCCTCTGTGTGGGTGCCCCAGTAATTGATCATTTTTTGTGATGGGTGTACCTGTGACTGATCTTCCTCTATAATATATTCCCTAGTGACTGTCACTCTTTTGTGATGGGTTACCCAGTGACAGGACCTCCTTGTGGAGAATGCCCCAGCAACTGATCATCTTCTATAATTGATACCTTATGGTCTTGTCCTGCTCTCTGATGAGTGTCCCATTGACTGGATCTCCTCTGTGATGTGTAACCCAGTGACTGTTTCTTGTCTATGACAGATGCCACAGTGACAAAATCTCTTCTTAATGGGTGCCCCAGTGACTAACCCTCCTCTATGATAAGTACCACATTGACAAAGCCTCTTCTATGATTTGTGTCCCACTGATTAGTGCTCCTCTGTGATGTGTGACTTTTAGATTGGCCCTCCTCTGTGTTGGGTTCTACAGTGATTGACCTTCCTCTGTGATCAATGCCTCAGTGACTGGGCCTCCTCTATATTTTTGTCCCATGACTGATCCTTCTCCAGTATGGGTACCCCAGTGACTCGGCCTCCTGTCTGACTGGTGCTCCATGACTAGCATACTTCCATCATGTTTTTTCCAGTGACTAGACCTCCTCAATAATGGGTGCTCAGCTTACAGGACCTCCACCATAATGGGTGTTGAATGAATGGCCCTCCTTTATAATGGGTGTCTCAGTGACTGAGCCTCCTCCATAATGTGTGCACAAGTGCTGGCTTCACCTGTGAGTGATGTACCAGTAACTAGACTTCACATATGATAGATTCCTCAGTGAGTAGTCCTCCTCCGTGATAGGTGTTCCAATAACTGGGTCTCATACAAATTTATTTTCCCAGAGGCTAGACCTCCTCTGTGATGGGTGTCCCATTAACTGACTCTCCTTTGGGATAGATTCTCCAGTGATTGGACCTCCTCCATAGTTGGTAACCGGGTGACTAGCTCTTCTCTGTAAAAAATGCTCAAGTGACTGTTCATTCTCTCTGAAAGGTACCACACTAATTTCCCTACTCTGTGATGGCTGCCCCAGTTACTGGCCCTTCTCTGTGATCAGAGCACCTGTGACTTAGCTACTGCTAATGCTTGCTCTAGTGACTGGCCCCTCTCTGTGATGGGTGCTTCAGAGACTATCCTTTGTATGTGATGTGTGCTTCAATGACCTACACTCCTCTGTGATGGTTGCCCCAGTGACAGACCCTTCTCTGTTATGGCTTTTCCAGTGAATCGTGATTTTCACTGATGGATGCCCCAGTGAGTAGCACTGTTGTGTGTTGAGTTCACCAGTGATTGGCCCTCCTCTTTATTGTGTGCCCCTGTGACTAGCACTACTCTGTGATAGGTGCCCCAATGACTGTCACTCTACTGTGAAGTATGCTCTTGTGACTGTCCTTCCTCTGTGAACAGTGCCCCACATATTGGGCCTCCTTCATAGTGGTGCACTAGTGACTGACCATTCTCCATTATGGGTAATTCAGTGACTATGCTTTCTCTGTGATTGGTGCCCCCTGACTGGCCAACCTCTATAAACGTTGAGTAACTGAGAAACCCTCCTCTGTAATGAGTTTCCCAGTGAATAGGCATCCTCCCTAATGGGTGCCCCAGCTACAGGTCCTTCCCTGTGGCTTGTACCTCAGTGACTGAACTTAATAAGTGATGGGTAACACAGTGACTAGCCTTTCCCTGTGATGGGTGTCTCAGAGAATGAGTCTACTCCGTAACTTGTGCCCCAGTAACTGGCCATTCTCTGTGATTGTGTCCTTAGCCTCCTTCAAAAAAGTTGACCCATTACTGGCCCTCTTCTGTGATTGGTGCCATAGACACTGGCCTTCTTCTGTGAAAAATACTGATTCTTCTCAATTTTAGGTGCCCCAGGAAATAACTTTCCTCTATGATTGCTGTCCCAGTGACCTGGTGCTCCATTATGGGTTTCTCAGTGATTGTAACTCCTTATTATCTTGTTCTTCAGTTACTGGTAATTCACCAAAAAGAATCTCAAGTGACTAGTCCTTTTCTGTAACAGGACATCCACCACATTGAGTGTCCCAGTGACAATAACTCATTTGTAATGGGTGCTTCAGTGACTGGCCCTCCTCAGTAATGTGTGCCTCTGCGATTGGCGACTCCAGTGTTTGAGACTCATCTGATATCATTGCCACAGTGACTAGTCCTTCTAGTGTGTGTCCCAGGCACTAGTCCTCCTTGTGAGGGATAAGTCTGTGACAGATCTACCCCTGTAATGGATACCTCAGCCACTGGCTCTCATCAGGTATTGGTGACCAAGTTACTGTCCCTCCTGTGTTGGGTGCTCAAGTGAATGGTGCTCCTCTGTGATGGGTTCTCTTGTTTGACACTCCTTTGTGATAGTAGTCCTCTACCATAATGTATGCCTCAGTGACTCTTCTGCCCCAATGATATATCATTGACGTTTCAATGACTAGCCCTCTTCTCAGATGTGTGTCACAGTGATAGTTCCTTCTCCATAATGGGTTCCCCATTGGCTGGGCCTCCTTTGTGATTGGTGCCCCAATGATTGGCTACTTTCTGTGATTAATGTCCAGTGAATAGTCCTCTTCTGTAATCAATGCCCTGTAGCTGTGCCTCCTCCATAATGAGTTCCCCAGTGACTGATCTTCTTTTTGATGGTGTCACAATGGCTAGACCTCCTCCATAGTAGGTGCTTCATTGACTGGGCCTCCTCTGTGATTGGTGCCTAGTTACTGGCCCTCCATCAAATTCAGTGACTCAATGATTATCCCTCCCCCTGTGATTGGTGTTCCAGTAACTAGTCCTCCTGTATAACTGATGTCCTAGTAACTAACCCTCCCCTGTGATGGTTACTCTAGTGACTGGTTCTACTCTGTGATAGATATTCCAAGTACTGCTTGTTCTCCATAATGGATGGATGCCCAGGGACTTGCCCTACGCTTTGATAGGTGACTCAGTAACTAAGCCTAGTCAGTGATGTGTATCACATTGACTTTGCATCTTCTTTGATGACTGCCACAGTTGCTGGCCATTCTCTGTGATCAAAGTCCCCATGACAGAGTCCCTCCTAATAGTTGTTCTACTATCTGGTCCTCCTCTGTGATAAGTGACTCAGTCATTTGCTCTTGTCTGTGATGTGTGCCCCAGGGCCTGCCTTTTATTTGTGGTGTGTGCCCCAGTAAGTAGCCTTCTTCTGTGATGGGCCCTTAAGTGACTGACCTGCCACTAAAATATGTATCCAAGTGACTGGCACTTCTTTCTCATGAGTTCCCTAGTGACTTTTCATCTAAGTGAAGGGTGCTCCAGTGACTGACTGTACCCTGTTATGGTTGTCCCAGTGGTGGCCACATTTATTACGGATGCCCTTTTAACTGGTCCACATCCATTCTGGGTGCCCTATTGACTGCGCCTCCTCTATAACTGCAAAATGACTGGCAATCGTCAATAATGCTTTCCCCAGTTACTAGCGCTCCATGTTTATGGGAGTACCACTTACTGGATGGCCTCAATAATATGTGCCCCAAAGACCAGCTCTTGTTTGAGATGGGTGTCCCTGTGACTGTCCTTTATGTAATGGGTGCCCCATTAACTGAACCTCTTTCTTATTGGGTGTTGCAGTGTCAGAACTTGTTTATGATTGGTGCCCCAATGACTGGTCCTCCTCTGTAAGGGGTGCCACAGTGAAAAACACTCTTTATGATGAATGTCCCAGTGGCTGGCCCTCCTCTGTGGTGTGTGCCTTTGTGACAGGACATCCTGTGTGATGGGTCAACAATGACTTACACTACTCTGGAATGAGTGACCCAATGACTGGTCCTTTTCTGTGATTGATGCCCCAATGAATAGCCATCCTCTATGATTGATTCCACAGCAACTAACCCTATTCTATGAAAGGTATCCTAGTAACTGATCCTCCTGCATATGGTTGACTCAGTGATTAGCCCTCCTCTGTGACTGGCATCCCAGTTTCTAGAACTTCTCTATAACTTGTGCCCCAGTGACTACCTACCCTTTGCTATGGGTGTTGCAATGATGAACACTGCTCTGTGATGATTACTTCAGTGACATGTCTTCCTCTGTGATTTGTGATTTCATGACTGGCCATCCTCTGTGATGGCTGCTGTGGTGACTAGGACTCATGTGTTATGTGTTTTAGTAAAGGGCCTACTCTAGAAAAGGTGCCAAGTGACTACTACTACTCTGTGAAGTGTGCCCTTTTTTCTGGGCCTCCTCCATAACGAGTGTCCCAGTGACTCCACCTCCTCCATAATATGTGATCAGATGAATGGACCTCCTCTGTCACTGGTACCATTCTCCAAATTGGGTGACTAAGTTAACAGACCACCTCTTTGATGTTTTTCTGTAACTGGACTTCTTACATAATGGTGTCCCAGTGACCAGTCCTTCTTTTTGATAGGTTCCACAGTAACTGGCAGTCCTCTGTGATGACTGCCCCATTGACTGCCCTCATGTATTATGGGTTTGTCAGTGACTGGCCACCCTCTGTTATAAGTACCCAAGAATTTGGCTCTCCTTTGTGAAAAATGCCCTAATTATAAATCCTTCTTGGTGATGGGTGCCCCAGTCACTAGCTTTCCTCTACAACTGCTGCTCCAGTGTTTGGTCTCCTGTATAATGGGTGCACAGGAATTAGCCTTCTATTAATAGTGCTGCAGTGACTGTAACTCTTCAGTGATTTGTTCCCCCATGACTGGCCATGCATCATAAAGAATGCTCTATTTATTAGTTCTTCTCTGCCGCTGATGTTGCAGTAACTGGACCTACTCAATATTGGGTGTCCTAGTGACAATATCGCTTTTATGATCGGTGTAGCAGTTGCTGGATCTCCTCAGTTATGGGTCCGTCAGTGAAGGGCCCTCCTGTGTTATCTTTGACGCAGTCACTAGCCGTTCTTTGTATTGGTTGTCCATTGAGTAGCCCTCCTCTGTGTGTAATAACCCAATAAATGGTCATGTCTGTAATGAGTGCCCAAGTAATTGACTTTCCTCTGATATGAGTGCACAAATGACTACCCCTTCTGTGTGTTAGGTGCCCAGTAATTGACCCTTCTTTTTGCCCCAAGTGTTGGCCCTCTCCTGTGATAATTGTCACAGTGACTGACCCTTTTTTCAGATGGGTGCTTCAGTGACTAGCTCTCCTCAGTAATGAGCACCCCAGTATCTGGGCATCCTCTGTTATTGGGTCCCAGTAACTGATTATACTCCATTATGGGTGCCTCATTGACCGGATTTCTACTGTTGTGGGCATCCCAATGAATGGCCTACTTTTTTATGGGTGCCTCAGTGATTGACTGTCCTCTGGGATGGGTATCCCATTGACAGGTTCTCTTCTGTGATGAGAACACAAGTGATTAACCTTTATCTGTCATGAGTGCCCCTGTACAGGCCCTCAACCATAAAAATGCTTGAGTTACAGGTCCTCCTCTGCAACCAGAGTTCCAGTGTTTGGGCCAGTGACTATAATGTTTGCTTCAGTGACTATTTCAGCTCTGTGATGGATGACACAGTGACTGACCTTTCTCCAAAATGGGTGCCCTATTGACCTATCCTTCTCTCTAATGGGTGCCATAGTAACTTGTCCTCTTCTCTGATGGATGCCTCATTAACTTGTCTTTCTGTGTGATCTTTGCCCCCCTGATAGGTTTGTCTTATAATGAATGCCCCAGTGTTTTTTTCTTCCTTTTTAATGGGTGTCCCCATGTTTAGCCCTTGTGTGTAACTGGTGTTCCAGTGACTATTCTTTCTATGTATTGGAAGTCTGAGTGACTGGTGCTTCGTGATTGGTGTCCCAGTGACTGGCCCTCCTTTATGTTTGCTGCTACAGTGGTAATCCCTCTTCTGTGATGGCTGTCCCTGTGACTAGCCCTACTCTGTGATATGTGCCTTTGTGACTGACAATTCTCTCTGATGGGTGTCACAATTACTGGCCCTGCTTTGCAATGAGTGACCCAATGACTGCCCATTCTCTGTTATGGGTGCTTTAGTGACTGAGCATCCTGTTTGAGAGTTACATCAGTGACTAGTCCTCTTTTGTTTTGGTTGTTTCAGTGACTAGTCCTCCTCTAAACTTGGTGCCCAAGTGAGTAGCTCATCTCTATGATGAGTGCCCCAAGACTGACTTTCCTCTGTGATCATTGTCTCAGTGACTGGGTCTCCTGCATATTAGTACCCCAGTGAATGACTCCCTTTCATATGGGTGTCCCAATTACTGTTCCTCTTTTATGGTTAGTGTCCAGTGACAGGAATTCTGCCACAATTGTTGATTGAGTGAATAGCTGTCCTCTGCTGGGTATCCCACTTACTGGATGACATCCATAATGGGTACCTGAGTGACCAAACTTACTTTGTGATAGATTTCCCAGTGACAAGGCCTTTTCCATAAAGTGTGTCTCAATGATGGATCCTTCTCTTGACTGTTGCCCCAGTATTTCTGATCTTCACACATGATGAATACACCAATGACTAGTCCTCTGTGCTTGGTGTCTCAGTGACTGGACCTCCTTCATAATGGGTACTTCATGGACTGCACATTCTCTCAGATTTTGGTTCCAATGACAGGCCCTCCTCCAAAATGTGTGACCCACTTCCCTGTAATGGATGTTCCAGTAACTGTGATTTCACAAATAATGTTCCAATGACTAACCCTTCTCTGTGACTGATGCCCCAGTGGCTGGCCCTCCTCAATAATTGTTGCCTCAGGGACTGGACCCTCTATGTGAGGAGTGCTACAGTGACTGGATATCCTCTGTGAAAAATGTTCCAGTGATTGATCCTCCTCTGTGATGTGCACCAAACTAATGATGTCTACTTGGTTATGGCTACTACAGTTAATAGCACTGTTCTGAAATCAGTGCCCCAGTGTATGAGCCGCTCCAAAGAGGTGCCATCGTGCCTCACCATCCCCAGTGATTGGTGTCTCCATGACTAGTTCTCTTTTGTGATGATTGTCCCAGTGACTGACTCTCCTCTCTGATGGATGTCACAGTGGATAGCCTTCTTCTATCATGGTTGCCCAGTGCCTGACTTTCCTCTATAATATATGTTCTATAGACAGCCATATTTCTTTGATCAGTGCCTGAGGGATTGGGTCTCCTTCTTATTGATGTGCCAATGATAGGCCCTCCACCATTATGGGTGCTTGAGAAACTGTATATCCTTTGTGATTGGTGCCTAGTATCTAACTTTCCTCCAAAATATTTAACACAGTGACAATACCTCCTTTATGTGTATGTTCCACTCCTTGGGCCTCCTCCATTATGTGTGCCAAGTGACAGGTCCTTCCCTGTGATACATGATCAGAGACAGGACTTTATACATGATGGGTTCTGTTGTGACTAGCCCTCCTCTGAGATGGGTATCACAGAAAATGAACTTCCTCCAATATTGGTGCCCTAGTGACTAGTTCTCTGTGATGGGTACCACAGTTTCTGAGCAACCTCCATAATGAGTGCTTCAGTGACTGGCCTGCCTCTGTGATGGGTGACCAGTGACAGGCTCACCTACAAAATGGATGTCCCAGTGACTCACACTCCTCTGTGATAGTGATCTAGTGACTGGGCCTCCTTCATAATTAGTGTCCCTGTGACTGAATTTCTGATGGCTCCTCCAGTGACTGTGCTTCCTCCATAATTAGTGTTACAATGACCTATCCTCCTCCAGTATGGTTGACCCATGGAATGACATTCTTCCATTATGGATGCCTCAGTGGCAGCGAATCCTTTGTGACTGGTGTCCCTGTTACTGGTACTTCTCCATCATGATTGTTCCAGGGATTGGCATTCCTCTTCAATGTGTGTCCCAGTGACTGACACTCCTCCATAGTGGGTGCCCCAATGACTGTTGTTCCCAGTGACTGGGCTACCTCAGTGAATGGTAACCCAGTGATTGATACTCCTCCATAGGGTTCACTTCAGTGAGAAGCCCTCCTCTGTGACTGACTCCTCTCTGTGATGTGTGCCTCAGTGACTGGACATCATCTCTGATTTTTACCTGAGTAATTTATTCTTCTCTGTGAATGGTGCCACAGTGACAATCCTCCATCATTGATGGATGTCCCAGTGGTAACCCCTCCTCTCTGATGTGGGCCTTTGTGACTGATCCTCCTCTGTAATTGGTGTCACAGTTACTGGCTCTGCCCTCATAAATGACCCACCTGTGTGATGGGTGAACCAGTGACTGGACCTCATCTATGATGGTTTTATAAGTGGATAGCCCTCCTTCATAATTAACTTTCTAGTGACTAGCCTACTTCTGTGGTGTGTGACCAGTGAGGGGCCCTCCACCAAAACAGGTTACCCAGAGACCCAATCTCCTCTGTGGTGGTTGTCTCAGTGACTGATCTTCCTATGTGATTGATGCCCCAGGGAATTTGCCTCTTCTATATTTTTGCACCAGTGACAGGTGCTTCTCCATTATGGGCTCCCCAGTGACGTGGCCTCTTCTGTGAGTAGTGCACAGTTACTGGTCCTCCTCCATAATGGTTGTGACAGTGACTCTCCCTACTCTGTGATGGGTGTCCAATTTACTGGACCTCTTCCAAAATGGGTGACCTATCAATTGGCATTTTTTTGTGGATGTATGTCCCAGGACTGTGCTTTCTCTATAATATATGCATAAGTGACTTGAACTCCATCAGTGACTAGCCCTTCTCCGTGGTAAATGTCCTAGTAGACTGTGCCTACTTTGTGATAGTGTTTCAATGATTGACCACCCTCTGTGATGGGTGCTGCAGTAATTATCCCTCTTTTGTGATAGGTGTCCCAGCAACCAAGTCTACTCCAAAATTGGTGCCAAAGTGATGATTCTTTCTCTGACTTGGGTATCCCAATTTCTGTTCTACACCATAATGGGTGTCCCAGTAGATGGTCCTTGTCAGTAATGGATGTCCTAGTGACTTGGCATCCTCCATGATATGTGTTGCATTGACTGGGCTTCCTCTGTTGTTGGTGCCCCAGTGATTTTCCCTCCTCCAAATAACTTGCCTGAGTGATTAGCCCTCCTCTGTGATGTGTGTTTCAATAACTGGGCCTCCTTCATGTTTGGTGTCCCAATGACTAGCCCTCTTCTGTTACAACTGCCCCAGTTACTGGCTCTCCACTATGATGGTTGTTCCATTGACTGACTCCTCTGTGATACATGCCCACATGAATGGGCCTCCACATAATGGGGTTCCCAGTGACTGGCCCTCCTCTGTGATGGGTCCAACAGAAACAGACCATCCTCTGTGAGTAATGCTCCATTGATTTCTTCTCCTTCATGTTGGTGTCTGAGTGACTAACTTTCCTATGTGATTGCTGGCCCTGACTATGGTTCCTATATAATGGATGTGTCAATGGCTATCCCTCCTCAATTTTGTGTGCACCAGTGACTGTAACGCCTCAGTGATTGGCCATCCACCATAATGGATGATCTAGTGAATGGCCTATCTCTGTGTGGATATAAAGTAGCTGGGCCTTCTCCATACTGAGTTACCCAAGGGCAAGTTCTCCTTTGTGATAGCTGACCGAATGATTCATCCTCCTCTGTGATTTTTGCCCCAGTGACTTACACTTCTCAGTGATGGGTGCCCCAGTGAATGTGCCTCATCTGTAAATGATGTGCTAGTTACTGAGTCTCCTCTGTAATAAAAGTCTCAGCGACTATCTCTCCCTTTTGTCCTTCTTTGACTGGCAAGCCTCTTTGGTGCTCCAGAAACTGGCTCTTATCTGTAACTGATGCACCTGTGACTGGCCCTCTCTTATGATTACTACTCAGGTGACTAGCTTCTTTGTGACATTTGCCCCAGTGACTGGTCCTTCACGGGTACCCCAATCACTTACCTCCTCTATGATGGATTCCACAGTGATTGGGTCTTCTCTGTGATTGGTGTCCACTGATTCTCTTCTATGATGGGTATACCAGTGATTAACCTTCTTTGATGGCTGCCCCAGTGACGGGCCCTTCTCCATATGGGTGGCTCAGTTACTGTTTCTACTCTCTGGTACCCAGTACAGGCTTTACTCTGTAATTTTTGAGACAGTGAATCATCATCCTTTGTTGAGTGTCTGACCTACTGGCCTCCTTCATAATGGGTGCCTCAGTGGCTGGTTCTTATTTTTAGTTGGTGTCACAGTGCTGGGCTTCTTCCATAATGTGGTTCCCAGTGACTTGGCCTCCTTTGTGATTGCTATTTCAAGGACTGGCCCTCACATATGATGGATACCCAGTGACTAGCCCTCCTCTGTGAGGGGTTTCACAGTAGATGGACCTCCTACAAAATGGGTGCTCTATGGACTGGGCATTCTCAGTGATTGGGTCCTCAGTAACAGGCCCTTCTCCACATAGAGTATCCCATTGACTAGCCCTCCTCTGTCATGTTTATTTCAGTAACAGGACCACCTCCATATATTGTGTCCCAATGACTCATCCGCCTCTGTTTTGGATGTCCTAGTGACTGACTTTCCTCTGTGATAGGTGGACGAGTGTAGGGTTGCCCCAGTGACTGCCCCAGTGACAATCCCTCTTCTGTGAAAATGTCTCAACAGATCCTCCTCTCTGATGAGCATCAGACTAACTTTGCCTACTCTGTTATGGCAACCCCAGTCACTGATATTCTTTTGTGATTGGAGTCCCTGTGGTTAAACTTTTCCTAATGGGTGCTCCATTGACTGGCCCTCCCCTGTGTTGTGATTCTCTTTGGTTCTCATCTCTGATAGGTGTTACAATGACTGTGTCTCTTCTGTGATGGCTGTCCCAGTGACAGTCTTTCCTCACTGGTGGGTGCCCAAGTAAAAAGGCTTCTTTTGATGTGGGGGTCTTGGTGCCTGGCCCTCCTTTATAATATGTGCCCCAGTGACTGGCACTGCTCTGTGATGAATGACACCCTGTTTACACCACATCTGTGAATGGTGACCCAGTGACTGTCCATCCATTATTGGTGCCACAGTGACTGGGCCTCTTCCATGTTGGTACATCAGTGGCAGACTCTCCTCCATTCTGGGTGTTCCAGTGACTGCGCCTCCTCGGAGATTGGTTCTCAGTGACTGGCCCTACACTACAATTGTTGACCATGTGACAAGACTGCCTCTGTGATGGGTGTCCCACTTATTGAACCTCTTACATAATAAGTACCCCATTGACTTACCCTACCTTGTGATGGGTGTGCCAATGACTGGGTCTTCTCTATAATATATCCATCAGTGACTGCCACAATTTATTTGGTGCACCACTAACTGGCCTTCATATTTGCTAGGTGCCTTAGTGAATAACCGTCTTCTGTGATGGGTGCCAAAATGACTGGCCACTCTCTGTGATGGGTGCCTCACATCTGACTGTAATCTGTGATGGGTGCCCCAATAACTGGACCGGCTCTGTGATTGGTGTTCCAGTGACTGGCTCTCCTCTGTAATCAGTGCCCCAGTGACAAAACTTTCCTTTTTGGGGATGATTCAATGACTGGACTCCTCTGTTTTTGTGTCCCAGTTATTGGTTTTCATCTGTGATGGGTGCCCCAGTGACAGAATCTTTTCTGTGATGTGTGCACTAGTGATAAGTCTTCTTCTGTGATGGTTTCCCCAATGTCAGGCCCTCCTCCATAAAATAGTATTAGGAGCCAGTCTCAGAGGCCTTCACGTTGACAGGGTTCAGTAGGCTCAATATCCCAGGTTGCAGGGCAACTCTGGACATCTATCGTCCCTGCTTCTTCTGCTCATTTTATTTTTGCTGTTGGTATCCAGAGAGTTGGGAGATGAAAAAAAAATAGTAGTCCCTTAAAGAATCTATTAGTAGAAACAAACAATTAGTGGAAATTTTTCTGCCAAGATATGACCCTACACTTGTGTTTCTTCATCCCCACCTTTTTGGTGCTTGAACCTGCAACAATGATTAAAAACTGCGGGTGGCATTCTCCTACCCCTGAGAGCCTTGGATTGAATGTGCGGCAGGACACTTGTTATCTCTGTCAGGGGACTATTGACGCAAATTATAATTATCATGTTTGGCATCATAATAGGCTTATTAGTTTTAGTTTTTAAGTTAGTTGCTAGTTAGAGAACTTTGAGCATATTGTTGTCATTTCGCTGATGGTGACATTTTATATAGGTATTTTTAGCATAATGAAAATGTGATGATGACAAGTGTTTAATTTTAGGTGTGGCCATTAATGCAAGAAAATAGATGGATGGCCCTATCATTTGCAGAATACACAAACCTTTTTGCATTTTAGAGTAGATGATTAATATAGACAGGTTGAAATGTAGAAAAGGCTCTGTAATGGTATTTTAAAAAAATGTTAGGAAAACATAAGTTAGGCATTAAGTTGTTAAAAGTTTAGATGGTTAGGGTTAATAGTTTGAAAAAACACATTGTGAAAAATTACATGCTTTAAAGATTCTATTAGTGGATATATTGTCTCAAATTTGAGGGAAGACAGACAGTATTTCATCATGGTTAGAACAATGATCAAAACAAGATAGATACATCTGGGTTTGAAGGCCAAACTATATGTAGCTAAAATTATAAAAAGAACTTGAAAAGAAAAATAAATTCCATAACAACAGAGTCAGTGTCCAAGTTTTCTCCTACATCAACACTCTTCTTCCTTCAGGAAACCCTGACCTGCTGGAGCAGGACTCCAGCAAGTGACATACGAACAGAGATCTAAAAGGTAAGCCTTTCTTTAATTTAATGAATAGGACCTTATCCAGGGTGTTGCAGACCCCTCTGTAGAGACAGGCAGAGCTAGGAAAGATAAGCAGTTTCAGAACCGTGATACGATCATGCATTAGAGTGAATTTAAAGAAAGAAAATTGTTCATAAGCATTTTGATGCATTTGCTTTCTAAAAGAGGAATTAAAGTTTCCTCTACATGATTATCTCATTTTCTCCATTTTGTGCAAGAACAATGCCCTTTGTTTTCTGAGGAGGACACAGTCAATTCTGCTACATGGAGTAAGGTTGTAGAAGAGTTAAAACTTGACCATACGTTACACGGCCCAGAAAAGGTGCCCGTGAATACTTTTGCTTTGTGGAATATAGTTTAGGATCCCTTAGACCCACAGTGTGATGCTACTAAATTACCTGACAAGTTTTCTGACAGTGCAGAAGAGAAGGAATCATTGTTAGCCTTAGCTGCATCACAGGAAATGTTGATTACTTCTCCATCAGCTGATGATCCATTGTTACCAACTGATGAAGCAGTGGTGCAAGATGAGGCTAGCAAATACCAAGAACAGAAATATCCAGGTAATTTGCTTCTGGATGTGCCAACTTCTGATTCGCCCTTGTAAGAAGGAGTCTAAATCTAAATCTTATGTTGGCTCAGGGCATTTCCCATTACCTAAAAATCAGCACTCAGGGGTTCAGGCTACAAAACAACAAGCAGAAAATGAAGGTGACTTGAATTTCTCTCTTTGCTTTCCTGTAATGTTTGATCAAGAGTTTGATGGAAATGAGTCCCCTTTTTGGGAACCGTTGCCATATAAAATTTTGAAGGAACTGAAAACAGCTTGTGCTCAATATGGCTCTTTAGCCCCATATACTATTACACTTTAGGACTCAATCACGAATTGGTGGATGACTCCTTATGATTGGATACAAGTAACTAAGTCCTGTTTATCTGGTGGTAATTTCTAATTGTGGAAAGCTTTGAGGATCAGGCTAAGAAACAGGCGACCAAAACCAAAAAAGGGCAACATAACTTTGGATATGCTAACAGGTTCAGGGGATTATGATACCATCCAGGAACAAATGCACATGACCAAGGAAGTCCTTATTCAAATAAATTTCTGTGCTGCTAATGTTTGGAAGTGTCTGCCCCATAGGGGCAGTGCAAACAATTTCCTTGGGGGAAGTCAAACAGAAGGCTGATAAAAATTATGAGGACTTTGTTTCTAGATTAATGGGTGCAGTTAAATGAGTAATTACCAATAAGGAAGCAGCTGATATTTTAATTAAACAATTGGCTTTTAAAGGTGCAAACAACACTTGCCAGGCATTAATTAGACCAGTAAAAAAGAGAGAACTTACTGATTATATTAGACAATGTGCTGATGTGAGTCCTACATTGTCTAGGGAGTGGCTATAGCAGCCGCACTTAAAGGAGAAACTTACACTCAATTTCTTCAAGGAATGAAAAATGGAAATAATAAACTAAAAACTAATGATCTGCTGACCTGCTACAATTGTGGACAGCCTGATCATTTTAGCAGAAATTGTCAGAGCAAAACGTCTAACTTACAAACTCCTGACACATCTAAACCTAAGTCATTATGTCCTCGTTGTCAGAAAGGTTTTCATTGGGTTAAGGATTGTAAATTCAAGTATCATAAAAACAGAACTCCTCTTATAGGACAACAAGGGCCCACTCAGTGGTTGGAAAATGAATTTAGGGGCCAGCCCTGGCCCCAAACAACAATAGGAGCAGCGACCACCCTGAATCCATTTGTTACCTTTGTTCCATCTCAGAACTCATCAGAGCAACCCGAGGGAGTGCAGGGTTGGACCTCTGTTCCTCCACCACAACAATATTAACTCCAGACATACCTGTAACCCCAATTCCAACAGAGGTCAAGGGTCCTCTTCCTGATGAAATTGTAGGAATTGTGTTAGGAAGAAGTTCATTTTCCCTCCAAGGCATCTCCATCATTCCTGGAGTGACAGATTCCTACTATACAGGGAAAATTCAAGTGCTTGTTGCTCCTCTCCATAAGATAGTGCAATTTGATAAAGACCAGAGAATAGCTCAGTTGTTACTTTTACCATATTATAAAATGGGAAATACACTAGTTGATGCACCCAGAGGGAATTGTGAATTTGGATCCAGTGATTTTGCTTTTTGGATTCACAAAATAACTGCATCTAGACGTCTTAAAGATTCACATATTCAATGAGTAAAAATACAGGGACTCTTGTATACAGGGGCTGATGTCTCCTGTACCTGGGAAATATTGGCCTTCTTTGTGTCCTACTCAGGCTGCAACTAATAGTCTTGTGGGTCTTGGTAGGGCCCCCTCTGTAGCCAAGTGTTTCAAAATTTTGAAATGGACAGATAATCAATCTTCAGGAATATTTTGTCCTTACATTATACCATCCATCCCAGTTACACCTTGGGGAAGAGACAACCTCATTCAGATGGGAATGCTTTTATACAGTCCAGACAATAAAGTATCGACTCAGATAACACAAATGAAATATAATCCTTGTAAAGGTTTAGAAAGATGGGTCAAGGAATGAAAGAGCCCATCCAGGTCGAGAACAAACAAGGCAGATCAGGAATTAGGTATAAAAATTTATAATAAGGGCCATTGTGCTTAAGGCTGCCAACCCTATTGCCTGGAAAAATAATGATACAGTATGGGTAGAACAATGGCATATGCTGTCAGAGAAACTTAAGGCAGCAAAAGATTTGGTGCAACAGCAACTAGAGGCTGGACATATAGATCTTTCATACAGCCCATGGAATACTCTTATACTTGTCATAAAGAAAAAAATCGGGTAAGTGGAGACTTCTATAAGATTTAAGGGCCTTTAATGCTACTATGGAAATTATGGGGGCATTACAGCCTAGTTTGCCATCTCTGGTTTCTATGCCCATGACTTTTAATATAATAGTGATTGATCTTCAAGATTGCTTTTTTGCTATACCTGTAAATTCTGAAGATTGTAAGAGATCTGCATTTAGCTTACCCTATGAAAATTTTAAAAGACTTTATCAAAGGTACCTATGGAAAGTTTTGCCACAAGTCATGAAAAACAACCCAACTCTTGTCAGAAATATGTCGACTCAGCTTTATTTAAAGGGAGAGGGAAATATACTGACTTTTACTTAATTCATTATATGGATGACATCTTGTTGGCTCATAAAGATCGTGCCCTTTTACAGGAGGTTCTAAACATAATTGTGGCTGCCTTAACAAACTGTGGTTTAAAAATTTCCCCTGAAAAAATTTAGACTAATCCCCTATTTACCTACTTGGGTCAAGTTTTAAATACACAAACGGTAAGTCATCAGCCAATTACGTTGAGGAAAGATCATTTGGTGACCCTTAATGACTTTCAAAAATTACTGGGGGATATTAACTGATTTAGACCTTATTTACATATTACCATCACAGACTTAAAACCTCTCTTTAATATACTGCAGGGAGATTCATCCCCTACTTCTAAAAGGGTTTTGACTAAAGAGGCAAAAACATCTTAAGAGTTGGAAGAAAAGGCCATTTCATCCCAAAAGGTTATGAGTGAGTTATAATAACCCCAGGGATTTAATTATTTTAGCAATTCCCCACACACCGACTGGATGTCTATGGTAGGAAAAACCTATGGAGTGGTTATATTTGCCTGTCTCTGCCAGAAAAATATTGGCATCTCATCTATATTGAGTAGCTCAATTGATTACTAAGGGAAGGCTGAAAAGTATAGAGCTTTTTGGTAGATATGTTGATAATATAATCATTCCTTATGAAAAGACCCAATTTCAGACTCTTTTTCAGACAAGTGAGTACTGGCAGGTGGCCCTTGTTTATTATAGGGGGCAAGTGTTATTTCACCTCCCAAAGAGTCCATTACTGCAAGTCCTAAAGCAACACCCTGTAATCTTTCCACAAAATTGTTCATCAGTATCTCTTAAAGATGCAGTTTTAGTTTTTACTGATGGATCCTTAAATAGAAAAGCTGTTATGTAATCAATGATAAGACTCACATCTTGGAAACAACAGAAACATCAGCCCAAAAGATGGAATTGAAAGCTGTATTACTTGCCCTTTCTATGTTGCAAGCAGAAAAATCCAACATTTATACGTATTCTTGTCATATAAAAGGATATTTTCCTCATATTGAGAAAGTCACTATTCCTGTTAATAAAACCACCATTCTTGATTTACTTACAGAATTACAATTAATAAACAGTAAGCAACAGATATTTTTTTTAATTGGCCATATTAAGTCCCATTCAAGGCTTCCAGGACCTTTACATCAAGGCAATCAATTAGCAGATGTTTTAACAAAATTGGTCATGTGCCCTCTCCTTGTATATTCTTTAGTCAATCAAGCTCCTCAATCCCATAAAATTCATCACCAAAAGGCTATAACTTTAAGGCACCAGTGTCACATTCCAAGAGAAATGACTAGACAAATTATAAAATACTGTAATTCATGTCCTACTTATAATAACCACCTCCCCTCAGGAGTTAATCCCCGTGGATTAAAACCTAATGTTTGTGGCAAATGAATCTTACTCATTTCCAAAGTTTTGAAAAATTGTCATTTCTACATGTGACAGTGGATACATTTTCCCATGTAATTTTAGCCTCACCCAGAACTGGAGAAGACTACAAAGATGTAGTCCAACATTTATTCTTTTGTTTTTCACAGCTGAGTATTCCTAAACAATTACAAACTGATAATTTTCCTGCTTATGCATCAAAAGCTTTTCAGTCATTTTGTACACAGCTTGGCCTCTGTCATTCTACAGGAATTCCGTATAATCCTCAAGGTCAAGTTATAGTCGAGAGAGTACCTCAAACATTAAAAAATCAAATAATTAAATTGCAGGAAGGGGAATTCAGATATAGTTCTCCCCATCATATCATAAACCATGCAATGTTTGTAATTAATCATCTCAATTTGGATTTTCAAGGACATTCAGCTGTGATAAGACATTGGAGTCCTGAGAATACTATTAAACCATAGGTAAAATGGAATGATCTTCTTACAGGTTAGTGGAAGGGGCCCAATGTCCTTTTAACATGCAAGAGAGAATGTGCTTTTGTTTTTCCCTAGGACTTACCCTCACCTATTTGGGTACCAGATCATCTAATTATCTAATTCCCCAGGCCTTACCCTCACCTATTTGGGTACCAGATCATCTAATTAGACATGTCCAGTCCCCCACCCCCATCGAGGTTCAGCCAGATATAAATCACGTCATCAGTCTGAGTCGGATGCAGATGATGAAGAGAAGGTGTTGATGCCAAAGCTGAAACATCTCACCATTCAACAACCACTTCCACCTCCACCAACTTAACTTAATTCGTTGTCTCCCACTCCTCAACCCAGATGTTACCGTCAAGCTGTTTCAACTAGAAAGTGCAGACTGCCCACATGGAGGGAAATCAAGGTGCTCACCCACGATGGCAAACATTTGTTTTGCTCTCAAAACACTTCTTTCATTCCTTCTACTGTTTTTGTTACTATGCTGGCTATTATAATAAATACAACCACCTGCCAGGTGGTTGTATTTATTTGTAAAAATCTTATTGGGCTTATATCCCAAACCCTCCAATGTTCCAGCCTGTTACATTGGATGCTGAGATTATTACGGTTTTTACTAATCATTCCTCTTTATTGAGAGTCCCCACTCTTTTTTTATCATGAGTCAAAACTGTTATTAATCATAATTTTTCTTTTTCAGGTTGTTCTAATTCTCCTGCAATATGTTTTAGTTTACCTAAAGGATCAGAACAGTCTCTTGATATTTCGGGTTGTTGAAACTCCCATATAAAAGCTATGGTAACTAATAGCCCCTCTTATCTTCCCAGAATGGCAAATGGCTGAGATAATTGGTTTCTTAAATTATTGATGCCTGGAGACTCTGACCCTAAATTAGCAACCAGGGCTCTGTCCCCTGATGCTATTCTGGAATTTACTTCTCAAAATGACAATGATGTTTGGTTACTAGTACAAACTAGCACAGGTTACACTCCTTGGAAAGAGTGTGCATATGGATTCAAAGTTGACATTCCTCTTGCTAATGTCAATTTTAATATTAGTGATTGGGGACTTAACTTATGGCCTTAATCTACTGCCTTACACTCAAAAGGTCAACCTATTCAGACTAGACTACATAAGAATGTTTGGGTCCCTCCTGTCTTAACCACTGAAACTGATCATAAACAAGCATTAAAGCCCAACATCTGGAAGGCATTGGCAGCTACTAAACCTATACTTTTAATCAGAACTGCAGGATGAACTGAATATTGGGTCAATCTTTTTGGTTACCATTACTTCTGACACTTAGTTAGTTTCCTATAACAATAGAAGATATCAAACTACTTGCATAAATTGTAAATTAACTAATTGCCTTACTGTTTCAGATTCTTATAGGGGTTTCATGATTGTTAAACAACCACCTTATTTAATGACTCCGGTAAAACTTTCAACCCCTTGATCTGATGAATACGGTTTAAAAACATTGGCTGATGTAAATTCATTATTACAACGATCTAGGAGATTTAAAGTCATGTTGGGAATTACAACTTTAATTACAGTCATTACTTCACTTTCACTGTCTGTCATGGCCTTGGCAAGAGAAATACATACCACATCTTTTGCAGATCAATTATCAAAAAATGTTTCATTAACATTAGCTACACAGGAAATTACATATCAAAAATTGGAAAGTGAGGCTAATGCTTTAGAGGAAGCTGTTTTAACTGTTGAACATACGTTAGTAACTTTAAAGATCAGACTAGTGTTTTGGTGGCATTCTCAATATAAGTGGATTTGCTTCACCTACTTGCAGGTAAATGAGTCTATCCACACTTGGGATTGAGTTAAATTTTATATTTGGAGAACCTGGAATCATTCGGATTTGAGTATTGACATCTCAAATTTGCACCAGGAAATTCAAAATATCACTCAATTAGAAAAACAGTTTAATTCAGATCTGACGGCTAATTCTTTTTTAACAACATCTTTTATCGGCCAGAAATCCTTTGTCTCCTTATTAATTAATATAGGGATTTGTAGATTTATAATTTTATGTCTCCTATTTTTACTTCCAGCCATCTTCAAACAATTAAAGAAAAGCATTGGCCAATTGTCCACAGAGTTTCACGGCTTTCTTTTAAAAAATAAAAAAGGGGGAGATGTCGGGAGCTAGCCTCAGAGGCCTTCACGTTGACAGGGTCCAGAAGGCCGAAGAACTCAGGTAGCAGGGCAACTCTGGGCAGCTATTGGCCCTGCTTCTTCTACTCATCTTGTTATCTTCACCATTGGTATCCAGAAAGTTGGGAGATGCAAACAAATAGTAGTCCATTAAAATAATCTATTAGTAGAAACAAGCAATTAGTGAAATGGAAATTTTTCTGTCGAGATATAACCCTCCACTTGAGTTTCTCCATCCCCACCCTTTTGATGCCTGAACCAGCAACAATGATTAAAAACTGTGGGTGGCACTCTCCTACCCCTGGGAGACTTGGGTTGAATGTGCATCAGGGCTCTCATTTTCCCTGTCAGGGGACTATAGACGCAAATTATAAACATCATGTTTGGCATCATAATAGGCTATGAGTTTTAGTTTTTAAGTTGGTTGCTAATTGGAGAGTTTTGGGGATGTTTTCATGTTGCTAATTGTGAAGTGTTATATAAATATTTTTAGCATAATGAAAAATGGTGTTGTGATGATTATGAGTGTTTTAATTTTAGGTGCGGCCATTTATGCAAGAAAAGAGATGGATGGCCCTACAATTTGCAGTACACACAACATTTTTGCATTTTAGTGTAGATGATTAATATAGAAAGGTTGAAATAGTAGAAAAGGCTTTGAAATTTTATTTAGAAAAAATAAAATGTTAGGAAAACATAGGTTAGGCATCAAGCTGTTAAAAGTTTAGATGGTTAGTGTTAATCGTTTGAAAAAACACATTGTGAAAAACTACATGCTTTAAAGATTCTATTTGTGTATACACTATCACAAATTTGAGGGAAGACAGACAGTATTTCATCACGGTTACAACAATGATCAAAAGAAGATATATATGTCTGGGTTTGAAGGCCAAACTGTATGTAGCTAAAAGTATACAAAGAACTTGAAAAGAAAAATAAATTGGCATCTGTCCTGCATAACAACAGAGTCAGTGTCCAAGTTTTCTTCTAAGCCGATGCCATTTCTCCTTTAGGAAACCCTGACCTGCTGGGGCTGGACTCTGGCAAAATATCCCGAATTCCAGTGACTGGGCATCTTCTATAATGAGTGCACCAGTGAGTAGCCCACATATGTGATGAATGTCTGAGTGATTGGGCCTCCTTCAAAATGGAGACCTCTAATGAAACACCTTTCTTTCTGATGGATGACACAGTGTATGACCTTTCACTGTGATCAGTGCCTCAGTTAATATTCTTTCTCCATATTGATTCCCCAATGACTAGCTCTCTTCCGTATGTACGTTTGTTACTCTTGCTCTACTCTGATTGGTGTCCAGTGACAGACCCACCTCCATAAGTTTTTTACTAGTAACTTGCTATCCTCTAAGATGGGTGTCCCACTTACTGGGCCTCATCAAAAATGTGTGCCCAAGTGACTGGTTCTTATTTTTTATGGGTGTCCTCGTGATTGAGCCTGTTTCATAATGTGTGACCCAGTGAGTGGGCTTTCTCTGTGATTGATGCCCAGGTGACTGGTCTTCATATATGATGGATGTGACTAGCTCCTCTCTGTACTGGGTGTCACAGTTCCTGAGCCTTCTCTATAATAGGTGCTTCATGTTATGGGCATCCTTTTTAATTGAAGTCACAGTTACAGACCCTCCTCCAAATAGGCTACCCTATTGACTAGCCCTTCTCTGTCATTGGATTTCTAGTAACTTGGCCCCCTCATAATTGGTGTTCTAGCCTTACTCTCTAGTGGTTGTCCAGCACTGGATAGATGTGATAGATGGCCTAGAGATGTTGCTTCTTCTATAATGGTGTGTCAGTGATTGGCTCTCCCTCTGTGATGGTTGCCAATTGACTGGGTCTCTCTATAATGGATACTTCATTGGCCTACCTTTATTATGGGTTCTCCAGTGACTGGCCTTTCTCAGTGATTATTGTCCAGTGACTGAACCCCCTTTATAATGGCTTTCCCTGTGATTTGCCCTCTTCTGTGATAGCTTCCCCACTTTTTTCACCTCCTTCACAATTGGTGCCTCATTGACTAGTCCGGGTTTGTAATGGTGTTCCAGTAATTGGAACTTCCCCAAAATAATTGCCTCAGTGACTGATCCTCCATTGACTTGGTGCACCAGTGATTGACATTATTATATTATGGGAGACCCAGTAACTGGCCCTTCTCTGTAATTGGTGAACCAATAACTTCTCATTCTCTGTGATGGTTGCCGCAGTGACTAGTCTGATTCTGTGATGAGAGTGTTTGTAACTGTTTTCTCCAAAATTTTTTCCCCAGTGACTTGCCTTCCACTGTGATGAGTACCCCTGTTTCTGTGCCTCCTTCTTAATGGGTACCCCAGAGTCTTGACTTCCTCCATTATAAGTGTTACATTGACTGGGCTTCCTGTATAATTGGCTCCCCAGTAACTGGTTCTCCTCCTAATTGTGTGCCTTAATGACTAGCCCTCCTCTGTGATATGTGTTCCAGTAACTAAGTCTCCTTCATAATTGGAGCCTCGGTGACTTACTGTCTTCTGTGATAGACTCCCCAGTAATTGGATCTTTACTATAATGGGTGCTGCTATGACTCGTCCCCCTCTGTGACTGGTGCCCAAGAAACTGAACTTCCTCTGTGAAAACTGCTGCAGGGATTAATCCTTCTCAGTAATGGGTGCCCCAGTGAATAATTTTCCTCTCTGATTGCTACCCAAGTGACTGGGTATCCTACATGAGTGCTTCAGTGCCTAGACCGCCTTCATTTTGAATGCACCAATAAATGTAATTCTTTGGTGAGTTGTTTCCCAGTGTCTAGTCATCTACCATAATGGATTCTCTAGTGCCTAGCCCTCCTCTGTATGGGTGTCAAATAACTGGGTCTCCTCCATATTGTGTGACCCATGACAAGCCCTCTTTTGTGATGGGTGTCCCAATAACTGACCCTACTCAGCGATGGGTGCTCCATTGACTGACCCTCCTCTGTTATCGTTGCCACAGTTACTAGCCCTTCTCTTTGAGGGAAAACCAGATGACAGACCCACCTCTATAATGGGTGCCCCAGTAACTGGCCCTCCTCTATTATGGGTGCCTAATTGACTTCCCCTTCTGTGTGTCAGATGCCCCAGTGATTGGCCTTCTACTTTGACGAGTGTCACAGTGACTGGCCTTCTTCTGTGATTGGAGTCCCGTTGACAGAACCTCTCCTAATTGTTGCTCCAGTGACTAGCCCTCTTCTGTAATGGATGCTGCACTGGCTGGCCATAATCTGTGACATATGCTTTGTGATCTGTGTTTCAGTGACTGACTCTCCTCTGTGATTGGTGCCCCAGTCACTGACTCTTTTCTTTGATGGTTGCCTCAGTGACTGACTCTTCTCTCTGAAGCCTGCCCCAATGGGTAGCCTTCTTCTGCTTCTTCTGCAATGGGTGTCAGTGACTGACCCTCCTCTATATTATGTGCCTCAGTGACTAAATTTTTTCTGTAATTGATGCCCCCAGTGAATGGCATTCATCCATAACGGATGCCCTAGTTACTAGCTGCCCTTTGTGATAGGTGCCTCAGAATATCATTCTACTCAGTTATGGGAATCCCGGGTTCTCTCTGTTATGATTTCCCCAGTGACTGGTTTTCCTGAAAATGGATGCCCTAGTGACTTGCCTTCATCTGTAAGGGGTGTCCTAGTTACTAGCCCTCCTCTGTGATGAGTAACCCAGTGATTTGCCCTCATCTATAAAGGGTGACCCATTTACTGGTTTCTCCTGTCGTTCCTTGTCTTGGCTTCTCTGATGGGTGGCCCAGAGATTGGTCTTCTTTTATGGGTGACTCGTTATCTATTTGACCTTAATTATGGGTGCCTCAGTGACTGAGCATCCCCTGTGATGGATGCCCAGTGACTAGTACCATTGACTGGCCTCTTCTTTGATCATTGCCTTAGTGATGGAACCGTTTTCAAATAAGTGTCCTATTGTCTGGACCTCCTCTGGGATGGGTGTAGTCTAGCCCTGCTCTGTGAAAGGTGACTCAGTGAGTAGCCCTCCTCTCTGATGGGTGATACCTTGACTGTTTCTCCTCTTAATGGATACCCCCAATGAATGGCCCTCCTTTGTATTGGATGACTAAGGTACTGTGCCTTTTCTGTGATAGGTAAGCCAGTGACTAGTCCAACTCTGTTATGGTTACCACCCTGATTTTGCCTCTTCTATGGTGTTTTCTCCCGTTACTTCCCCTCCTCTAGGATCAGAGCCCAAGTGTCTGTGCCTTCGTAATGACTGTCCCAGTAAATGGTTTCCTCGATAGTGGGTAACTCAGTGATGATTCTCATCTGTGATGTATACTTCAGCGACTGACACTCATTCGTGATGGATTTCTCAGTGTACTGGTTCTTCTCTCTGTTGGGCTTCCCAGTGAATACTCTTCTTTTGTGATGGATGCCCCATTTGCTATCCCTTCTGCATAATATGTACCCAGTGAATGACACTGCTGTGTGATGAGTGTCCCAGTTACTGACTATCTTCTGTGATGGTTCTCCAGTTACTTGTTCTCCTCTGTGACGAGTGCCCCCAATGATTGACCCTCATCCATGATAAGTGCCCTAGTGACAAGCCCTCCTTTGTTATGGTGCATTGTCTGATTAACTTCTGTGATGTACTTCTTAGTGACAAACTTTGTGTGAAGAGTGCCCTAGTTACTGGGCCTCCTCCATAATGGTTGCTCCTTTTACTGGCCCTCCTTTATAATGCCCAAGCAACTAGTCATCCTCAGTCATTGCTGTCTCTGTGGCTGGTTCTCACCCATAATGGTTGCTGCAGTGACTAACCCTTCTCTTTGGTGTGTTTCCCATCAACTGGCATTATTCTGAGATGATCCTCATCCCAGTGACTGTTCCTTATCTGTGATGTTTTACACAGTTACTGTTCTCCTCTGTGTTGGGTTCCCCATGAACTATCCCTCCACTGTTGTGGGTGTCTCAGTGAGTGGACTACTTTGTGATGGGTCCCTCATCAACTAGGGTCTTCTCTCTGATGGGTTTTCACCGAATGGCTCTCCTTTGTTATTGGTGTCACATTGACTGTCTCTTTTAGTAGTTATACCATTGTTTAGCCTTGTTCTGTGATGTTAGCTCTAGTGACTGGCCATCCTTCATAAATGAGCTCCAGTAACTGGTCCATCTCTGAATGGGAGTCTCAGTGAATAGGCTTCCCCCATAATGGGACCACTTGTGAGTAGCCCATCTTTATGATGGGTGCCCCAGTAACTGGCCCTCCTCCAAAGGAGTACCCCAGTGACTCGTCTTCATCTGTGATGGATATCCTAATAACCTGACCCTCCTCATGAAGGCACAGTGATTTGTTCTCCTTCATAATGGGTGCCCCAGTTACTGGATTTCCTCTATGATTAATGCCTCTATGACTAGCCAACCTCTGTGATGTGTGTCCCAGTTACTGGCCCTCTTCCTAAAAGGGTGCCTTTGTGACTTGCCTCCATCTGTGATGGGTACTTTAGACTCTTCTCTGTAATGTGTTACCCAATGATTGACCTTCCTTCATAATGGGTGAATTGATGCATTTCCTCTGTGATCTGTGCCTCAATGTCTACGCATCTTCTGTAATGGGTTGCCCCCAAACTTGTTCTCTTCTATGATGGGTGCCTCAGTGACAATCCAACATCAGTAATGGGTGCCCCAGTTACTGGACTTCCTCTGATATGGATGTCCCAGTAATTGGATTTCTTCATTGAGGGGGGCCCATGTTACTGACCCTCAACTGTAAGGGGTGCATCAGTGACTGGCCTACTTCTCTGATACGTGTCTAATTGACTGTGCCTCCTCTGCAATTGGTTCCTCAGTGTCTTACCCTCTTCTATAATGGGTAAAACATTACATTTCTTGTCTTTCTATGTGTTTGGTGTCACAGTGACTGGATCTAATCCATTGCACGCATGACTGCCCCCTCTCCATGATCATTACTCCAGTGATTATCCCTTCTCTGTGATGGGTACCCCACTTACAGTACCCCTTCATAATGGATGCCCCCATTACTGGCCTTCCTTTGTGATGGGTGTCACATGACTGGGTCTCTTCCATTCACTGTGCGAGGTCTCCTCAGTGTTTGTTACCCAAGTGACTGAACTCCACATATGGCAGTTGCCCCAGTGAAAAGCCCTCCTCTCTAATGGGTTACACAGTAAATGGTACTCCTCCATAATTGGTGACTCAGTGACTTGGTTTCTTCTGTGATAGTGACCCAATGACTGACCATCCTCTGTGATGTGTGCCACATTGACTAGTCCTCTTCTATGATAGATGCCATAGTAACTCGACCTTATTGATAGGTGCCCTGGTTTCTTGGACTCCTCCCAAACGGGTGCCCCAGTGATGGACCCTCCTTTGTGGTAGCTGTCCAGTGACTGGACCTCTTTCATAGTGGGAGCACCAGAGCCTGGGTCTCCTGTGTGATTGAGTCTCCAATGACTAACAATCTTTTGCATTGAGTGCCCCTTTAAAAGCTTTTTTTTTATGATAGATGTCTTATTAAATGGGCCTCCTTTATGATAGATGCCCCAGTGAATAGACCTCTTCTGTGATGGATGCTCCAGTTTGGGGGCCTCCTTTTTAATTGGTGCCCCAGTGTCTGTTCTTCATTTCTGATGGGTTTCTCTGTGACTGGGCCTCCTACATACTATGTGCCCCATTGACTGGGCCTCCACTGTGATTCCTGTCCCAGTGACAGGCTCTACTCCAATTTGGATAACTTAGTGACTTCCCCTCACTGCTGGGACAGGATGAGAAAAGGTATATTTTAACCTGCTTAATGCTAAAAGTGTTTCAATGTGTGAACTCAATGAATTAAACATAATACTCTAACCCTTAATATGCAAACTGTGTTTTCATAGGGACAGTGTTCTCTCTTCACAGCATCCATAGAGAGAATAAAGTTTTTTTAGTACTTTTACAAAATAGACCTAGCAACTTTGTGTGGGCTTTTACATATTGCATTCCCTGTAATAATGCAATGTGTAGTCTTAAATGCTATAGGCTTTACTAAAATAATTACAGGAATGAAATAATTTAGAGCCACAAACTGGAGTTAGAGCAAAAGTCATAAGTTTTAATTCTTCACGTAGCCTTTATCATATTATATTGCTGCTGACTTGTTCACCTATGTTCTAGATTCAACCTCCTGAGCCAATGAGAAAACAATCTCCAGTTAAGCCCATAAGTAGGTTGCGTGCAGGTGTTTCTCCTTAAGTCTCATGATCTCTATTACTAGTGAAGCACTTTTCTGGCAAGGGAACATCAGAGCAGGTTTTGACTTTGCTGGAGTCCCATCACTCTTTCTTCTCTGAACTGACACAAGTTAACACATCATATTTTGTTATGTATTTCTCAGAAGACATTTAACATGAATATTTGTGCTGTCTCTTTAACATCACTGGGAAATCTTAAGTTTACTTTCATATTTTTTCAAAGACAATTTGGCAATCTCCTTTGCTTGTGAAACTGTTTTAATTATATCACATACATAATCATTCAATTAATTAAAAATGTATGGGGATAAATTCAATTGTTTATACTGCAAGCTGTTTGAATGAACGGATCCATCTGCCATCTGACCACAACAAAAAAGGTAAAAGCACGTAGTTTTACTTTTCTCGATTTGCTTTAAGAAAGTGCTTATATCTGATTCGTCAAACTCCTATTTAGTGATAAGCTTCACAGATAATGTTGAAACTTTTAACAGTTTAACATCAATATAAGATTTTAGGCGATTTTATCATTCTCTGCATTTTTTAGCACTTGGAAACACGTCTCTGGTAGAGAAAGAGAGAAACTTCATTTTAACTTGCCTGTGGGGGTCCTCTCATGACTGGCAGTCTTTGTGATGGATGGCCCAAGACTGACCCTTATCTATTATAGTTATCCCAGTGACTGACATTTCTACTTTATTGGTGCTCTATCTTCTGTGATTGATGTCCCATTGACTGGCACTCCAATACATTGTTTATCACAGTGACAATTCCTTCTCTGTGAATCTTGTCCTAGTGACTGACTTTCCTCCATAATGTGTGCCATAATGATTGACCTGTCTCTGTGATGGGTTCCATAGTAACATGTCCAACTCTGTGATGGGTTTCCTAGTAATGAACCCTCCTTTGTGAGGAGTGCCCTCTTGACTGGCCCACCTCTGTGATGGATTGTCGAGTGATTTCCCTCATCTGCTATAGGTGGTACAGTGATTGAGTCTTATTGATTATTGGCCTTCCAGTGACTGACCCACCTGGGGATGATGCCCAAAAGACTGATTCTTTCCATCATAATAGTTTCTGCAGAGACTAACTCTCATCTATGAATGTTGTCTCAATGTTTAACCCTTCTACAATATGGGTGTCCCAATGACAGACCCTGCTGTGTTATGGATGAATCAGTGACTAGTCCTCCTCTGTCTTGGGTGTCTCAGTGACTAGCCTCTTTGAAGGGTACTTTCATGACAGGTCCACTTTTTTGATGAGTGGCTCAGTGATTTTTCCCCATCTGTTTTAGGTGTCCAGTGACTGATCATCCAATGGGAAGGATTCCTATGACTGGGCATCCACCGTGATGGGTGTCCCAGTGATGAACCTCCTTTGTGATAACTGACCAGTTTTGGGTCCCCCTCTTAATTGAAGGCCCAGTAAATTGCCTTTCTCCTGTTGGTTGCACTATTGACTGACCCTCCACTGTGGTTGGTGCCCCAGTGACTGGCCAACTTCTGCAATTACTGTTCCAATGATTGGTTCCCTCCTGTGATTCCTGCTTCAATGACTAACTCTCCTCAGGGAAACTGGGGTAGCTAGGTGACAAACTTTTCCTGTGTTGGTGTCTCAGAGACTATCCCTTCACTGTGATGTGAATGCCAGTGATTGAACTTCCCCTGTGATTGTTAGCCCAGTGACTTGCCCTCCTCTGCTATTAGTGCCCCAGAGCCAGATTCTTCTTCTGTGTGTGCCCAAGTAATTAAACCTCCACTGTGATAGGTGCACCATTGCCTGGACCTCCTCTGTGATGCGTGCCTAGTGTCTGGGCCTCATCTGAGATGAGTACCCAGAGATTGGCACTCCTCTGTGATCATTGTTCAATTGACTTCCCCTCTTCATAAGGGGTGGCCCAACAGCTAACTCTTCCTTGAACTGTGTGACTCCATGACCCTGGTCTGTAATGGTTGCCTCAGCAACTGACCCTCCACTGTGATGTGTGCCCAAGTGACTGACTCTCCTCTGATGTTGTATTATGTCATAGTAGGTTCCTTTGGGGGTAGAGAAAAGCAAATAAATTTTATGGGCAGTTTTATTAATACTCAATTTTCTAACAGTAAAGAATAACTATTTTTTTAACAGTCAATAATATAATTGCTGAATGATTTCAGATGGTTCCGCAAAAATAAGACATAAAATAAAAAAATAACTAAATAACTAAATATATTACTAAACTGACTATTACTGGCTTCAGATTACTTGCAGACAATATTTTTTTCCAAAACAGCATCCTGTTGCTGGTTCTAGATAGAAGCAATCCCATTGTTGGTAATATAGGCTTTACATACAAATATCATTTGATTTGTCACCTAGAATTTTTCAATAAAATAATGATGCATACATAAAATGAATTATATATTGAACTATAGGTTCTTTGACTCTTCTACCCCTTAGAGTTCACAATAAACAAACTTAAGTTTGGGTTGTTTTTTTTTTACAACACAATTGTGATCAAGAACTTACATTTTGATGCCATGAAAATATTTTTGATATCACAGAGTTGGAAGAACCATGAAAAAATCAACAATTTGGACTACCTTCTTTATGCAGGATGGATGTCTTAACCAACCAAGGGAGTACTCACTTCCCTATCTAGATTCTGATGAGAGTCACCAAATCTCCTTAGGTAGCCTGCTGTATCATTCAATTCACAGTTTACTAGCTCCATCCAAAGTGTACGCAATCCTGAGCTTTTCATGTAACAATGATCAGCAAAGGAATTGTTAAAAAGAGAAGGACACAGAGAGAAGAGTAAAGATAACATTTCAAACTGCTAACATTGTATTCATCCCTCCAAACTTTACAAAAATTCTTCAGAAATGTATTGATCTTTAAAAATAAAGTAAAAGGAAAGTTGCATGACTGTATTGGGTACATGGAATGATGTGATGGTCAGGATTTTCAGTGCAAAGATCATGGATATAGAGAAATAGATCTGCTACCTGTTGATAGTTGCTGAATCTGAGTGGTATGTATGTGAGGGCTCAGGATACAATTCTCTTTCCTTTTATATCTATTTCAGATTTTCCATAATGAAAGATTTTCAGTAATTAGATAAATGGTTACTTGACCATTATATTCCAAATCAAGACTTGCAAGTAATATGCATAAGGTATAGATTAATCATGAAAATTGGCTTTTGAGCTTCATTTAACCAGGGACTAGTCCTTCTAATCCTAACATATACTTTTAGAATAGGAATAAGTTGGGAAAGGATCTTACAAATATTCCTTCTTTCCATCTGAACTACCTACATGAGAGCAGCAGAAAACAAATTATATCGAGCTCTTAAAGGTGGCTGTCTCTATTTCTAGGAAGAATTATGCTTCTGACTACATTAACATTCAGAACACAACTATTGATGAGTCAAAAAGATCCCTTATTTTAATACAGCATTTGAGATTTTTGATTGGATAATTAAAAAGTCATTTACTTCTTAGAGACTTCAAAATGAGAATAACAACAGTGCTTACCATAAACACTTACAAATTAGAACATAAGGCTTAAGCTTTTGGGACAATCATTATAATTGCTTTACAGATCTGGAATGTTGCATGTGGCTTTATTACCATGTTTACTGTTCTAATAACACCAAGTAAACCATTGTGGCATCAAATAAATTTGAAACCGTGGCATATAAAATATGAAACAAGGGATAGCCAGTTAGATAAAGATTTTCTTAATTAAAATTTACCCAGTAGAAATAAATGATGTGCTAAATATCATAAGAAAAGAAATTCCAAAAATACTTTTTTCATTTTTATTATATAAATAATAAGACATGTATTACAATACTTACTTTGGGAAATAATGCTTTAAGATTTGCTAAAATTAGGCTCTCACAAAAATTTAATTCTGTTATTTTTTAAATTGCAAGATATATACATACATTGAATTAGGCTAATGTGGCAACTTTTTTCTTTTATTTTACAGTCAGGGGTACACATACTTGTTACATGGGTGTATTGCATAGTGGTGCTTTAGGAGATTAGTCCAGTGGTGTTTTAGGAGTTGTGACTGTTGATTGGAATTGAGGGGATCTATAAGTGCTGAGCTTGAACACCTTTTTCCTGATGGCTGATTTTAGGCCAACTATGATATAGTAATAAAATTTACTCTCTAATTAATATTGTTTCCTTTTTCTAAAGAGCTGTCCCTCTTTAGGATAATATTTAAATTTACATAAAGATTATTAATTTGGAAGGTGAGTTTAAAGTTGAACTAAAATTCTATTCTGGACAACCAGCTATCATCAAGCTCGATATGCTTTTCACCTCTACTTTGGGTCTTCTCACTATTTTGCTACATAACCAAGGATGCTCATTTAACTGTCCATAAGTAGCTTATCTGGATTCTGGTATTTTGGCTAAAGTTTGCAAAATTGATCTAGTTAATTCATTATGCAAAAGGTCATGAAAGTTTTAGTTTTTACTTTTTTTTGTATTTTAAAATGTCTTTCATCTTTCCCTTATGGTACTTTATCTATAGCGTCTAAATAAATTTCTATCCCCTGTACTTTTAGTCTATGTAAATATTTTATTTAGTAAAGAGTCATAAGTTAATTGGGTACAGTTTTGGCTAGCTCTGGTTTGAAGTGGTCAGTTTTATGAAATCTGGGTGAAAGCCAGGTGCTTTGAAAGTTAAGCTACACTTTGTCTATTCCAAACACACTTTTCAGTGTGCTTACCTTGTTATGACTTATCTCCTCTTATGCATTTGGTTGATGTATTAAAAATTTGAAATGGATTGTATTTGAAGAGGGTGATGGGCAGTGTGTATGTGCCTCATGGTCCTACTCCATTACACTCTCTCTTTTTAGTTTACTGCTATGTTGTCTTTTAACTCTTATTTTCATAAGAACAGTCATGGGTATACTAAAGCTAGAAAGCATAGCTCATTTCTTCCCAACTCATAAGCTACAGATTGACCTAATGCTTTTATGTTTATACTTATGCTTACTTTAACACCTATTTAGGGTTTGTTGAAGATGGCAGTATATGGGCTGGATTAGTAAGAGGTGGTGAGGTTTATCATCGTTTATCAATTATAAAACTGGCTCCTCTAGAAGAATATAAAGCATTGCCAATTCCTTTGAGTTTAAGCAGTTTCTTGTAGTACTCTGGTGAATAATTTTGTTTGCAATTATTTATGGTTCTGGTTCAGCATAGTGGGGTATCTAATTAGTTTGGACATTAACTGTTGTGTTGTCAGAACATTAAAGTTATTTTCATAGGTTATGTTAGGCTTAGCTGCAGCTTTTTAAGGCTTAGTTAAGTTTTAGCTTTAGTTTAGAGGTGTCTTAAGCACACTTTTCACCGGGTTTTATTAATTTGGGTTAATCTTATGACCACGGTGGCTGGCATGAAATTTACCAATACTGAGGCTCTAGTATAACTTAGTTAAACTTGATTATTGCTTAATTTTTAGCACTGGTATTTTCTGTGGGGTTGTGGTTGATCAAGACATAATGAGCTATAATTAGTGTGCTTGATGTCTGCTCCTTTTATCTATCTGTGATCTAGAAGGCATTCTCACTGGAGTATGGATACTTGCATGTGTAATTTTACTAGGAATTACTAAAACGGTTAGGACCAAACCAGTGTGTTTATGGAGTCATTAAACTCGACTAGGCAGTTTCAGTGACTTGCTTTAGATGTAAGTTACATTAACTTTGGTTGTATGCTTTATTTGTTGAGTTTGAGTGCTATGTCAGTATTGGAGACATACTTCATAACCTTATAAATAAATGGAAAAATTTCTATTGTAGAAAGCCTAAAATCTATTGAATTTTTTCAAGTTTTGAAAATAATTTAATTGGGAGTTTGACTAGAGGTCATTTTTAGATGAAATTATAATTAGATTTGGGTTGGTTAAATTTTTGAGTAGATTTAATTTTAGGATGCATGTTGGTGAGGTTATGCCTTTTAATAGTCTAACAAGTGAAAGGTCACTAGAACTGAAAAGTTTATGTTCAAAGGTTATGAGAATATTAAGTCAGGAGTTTGGTTGGGGTATTCTAGGTAAAGCAATAATTGAATTTATATATGAATTCAGCTATTGAAGTTGTATTAGTCTTTTGTTTTGGGGGGTTTGGCAGGAGCATATAATTAAATTATTAATATTATAGTGATGGGGTGGATTAAATCATATACGTATGAGTGGATGTGGGTGTGTGAATATAATGTGTATGTGTGTATATGTGTGTATATGCATGTAAATGTGTGTATTATACAGTTATGTCCTTAAGTCATGAATTAATTAGTACCTTATGGTTGGTATGTAAGGTCATTACCTTCAATTAAGTCTGACTACAATGGAATTGTCTATAACCTGGCCTGATTAAGGCCTTGCTGAGCTAATGGAGGTGATATGCATGTTGAAGATTATTAATTTATGTAGAATGTGCTATGCTTGGTAAATAAATAAATGTATTATGTAATAGCATGGGTTGATATTACTGTGTCAATTAACTTTGGTTGGTTGACATTTTAATTAGACTTGAGTTCTACTGTTAGAATATTGATGTGTCTTGTTCATGTTTATATGCATGGGGAACCTAGTTTAATGCATGAGTAAACATAAATATCTTATGTAAGATTATGCATATATGGTACTAGTACATATTAATGGGATCGGCACATAATTTATGAAGTACATAGGAGCTCATGTGATTTTTTTCAATACATGATAGTCAGGAGTGACTAGTTGTGTGTAAGTATATAGGTCAGGGAATAGTTTAAGAATAATTACAGGGGAAGTTCTGGTAAGATGGCAATGGCACAGGTGGACTGTAAGATTCTCTGAAAGTGAGTACCAAAAAATACTATTACTTTCCTTCCCCTGACCCCTCCCCACCCCCAGTCGCACCAGTCGAGACCTGGAGACCCTCAGAACCATGCAAGGTGGGCTATTGCGGCCCCTCGACCACTGCTGCTCCACCGCAGGCAGCCTCAGCCCAGCTGTGTGGATATCCCAGTTCCCTCCCTGGCTGCACCATATCACCTGGTTCCAAGCTTCCCGCTGCCTGCAGAGGCCCTTGGATATCATGTTGCAGATATCTGGGTTCCCTTTCTGGCTATAATGATCCACACTGATCCACCCAGCACTCAGAGGGGACCAGTTCCCTCCCTGGCTGGGAGCCCAGCCCAGTCTCAGGCTGTAGCAGACCGTGGAGGCCCTCCATTCCTGCCCCTCAGAACTGCAGTCTCCATTCCCTCCTGGGCACCCCACCAGGCTAAAAGTCACCACTGCCCATGCAGGCACCCAGTGCCCACACCTCCACCAGGGCTGAAGCGCCCAAAGTCACAGCCATTGCTCACTACTCAGAGTTCCAGCTCCCTGCCCTGGGTCCCCACCCAGCCCTATTTCTAGCCACCATCACCCAGGAAGGCTTTAGACACCTGCCCCTCAGAGATACCAGCTACAGTCCTGCCTGAAGTGACCTGTGTGGGGGACCCAAATCTGCTGTTGCCACTCACCACCTGCAATTTGGAGCACTTTTCCCACCCTGACTGAAGTACCCAGCAGTTTTGCACTACACTTCCCCCAATTTGCCCCTGGCTGAGCAGGCCCAGAGAGCAGCTGGAGCCATGTGACCAGGCTGAGACCCACAGAGACTCCCCAACCCAGCTCTTTCTACCTTCCACCTGAAGCTGGGACCCGAGGGTTGTGTAAGGGAACAGTATATATTAAGGAGGTACTGATAAGCCGACCTAAGCTCTCAGCTCCAGAAGAGGAATCCCAAGTTTCCTCCTCCACCCCAGACCCCTGGCAGATCACCAAATGCAGCACCCAACTGTGCCACTGATCCCCAGTGCCTGACGCTGGAAACACACCACCACAGCCCGTCATAGTGTATCACCCATGGACCCTGACAAGTGGAGAGAAAAGATGGGTGGATAGAAGACATCTGTGAAAAAAGAACCACCCACCTCGGACATTTTCCAGGCAGAGATTTACATTGTCAACCTACCTATGAGCAGCCTCCACCTTAGTTTCTAAGGTAATGTGGCTAAACCGGAGACAAAAACCCCTCCCCAATGCTGAATCGGATACAGACAGCCCAGTCCTGTCACAGATAGCTCAGGTGGGAGTAAATCTATCTGCCTGTAATGAAAGCAAAGGGGAGAGGCTAGAGATCAGAGCTAAAGAGACTTTAGATACTCAGGAAAGATTCCAGAGCTAGTCGGGTTTCTTATTTTGAATTTTGATTTTATTGTTTT